>WYDI02014827.1:53107-80360 GCA_009867235.2 Psittacus erithacus
ATTTGGACTTTGGTAATAATTATGAAATGGTGCACACAAAGTAGCTAGCTGCTGAAGAAAGTTATCACAGCCACTAAAACACTGTCTTCCACTGCAGTGCCAATGTATTCTGCGTCTAGGAAACTCAAGTCCATTTTCCTTGTGGTCATGGGCCCCAGCTGCCAGGAATTTTACACTGTCTGCTGGAACCAGCTTTTTTATTCTAGTGGATGCCAGTGGAGCCACCACTGAGCCACTGCTGTGGGAGGTCATGGTCCACCTGTGAAGAGTTTGGAATTGCATCCTCTTCTGCCTTTAGTCAGAGGTTCTGATACTGCAAGGCAGTTAATAGTAACAGCTCCTGCCTGATCTGGCTACTGGCCCACCCAATGGCATCTAGCACTTGAGAGGAAGATAGACATAGGCAGATGGCTGAGCTCAGCTCTTCCCAAGGAGCCAACTCCTTTTGTGCCAGATCTATGTAGCAAACTGTCAGTTTGCCTGTTAAATTCACCACTGAAGTGTGACAATAAAAAGCAGGGCCATCTTATCGGAGTTATCTGTCTTCTCTGTCTCTTTACAATAACCTCTATTTCATGATCCTGTAAGGGTTAGATGAGCTGAAGAATAACTTGGAATGCCAGAAGGCTAGCTCTTGCTGAGCTTAACATAAGATGAAGTATATTTTATTGCAGTATTTTACAGCGACAGAGTTTTAGAACAGCTGGCTGCTCCCCAGAATTGAAAAACAATACTTCTCAAATCAGATAGAAAAAATAATTCTTTAACACTATATACCATATTACTGACCAGTAACATGCAGGGCTTCAAACGGAAGATAATACTGGGACAATTGAGTGAAAGTAGAGAAGTGTGCATCTTTTACAGGGCCAGATCTGCTCAAAAGATTTTAGTCTGGGCCACTCGTAATTTCAGCAGAAGCAGGTATTATCCTTCTAGGGCAGATGTGCAAAGATTAATAAACTGCATGGCATGGGTTGTAAGTTTTATATCAACTAAGGTCAAGATGAAAATCCCTTCTTTTCTCTGATGTGTATATCAACTCCAGACATGCTGCATTAGAAGAGGATCATATATTCATTTGAATTCTCTGCCACCAACCAATACTTGATTAAACAAACCATCAGTCCACTCCAGTTAGTGTCTGTGATCCTAATAGGTAGAACAGTGTTGTTGCTGTTGCAATACTTATTCCATTATACAATTACTTAATAATTCATAAAAGAAGAACAAGATGATGAATCACGTTGCACTCTCAACTTCTGAGCTCAGAGGTTTCAGGGGAGAGACTAAACGGCAGGAGCAGTTTAAGGTCTGTGCAGTTATAGGGCAGCATATAAGGAAAGGAGGTTCCTCGACAGTCTGCAACAACAGAGGAAAAGTACAGTTAAGCATTGTAATGCATGAAGCATTTACAGGAAGCCGGAGGCACTGGGTTTTAAGTTTGGTATAACTTGGAATTACAAATGTATTTCAGCTTTTGGTCAAATATACATCATGATATAAGCATCAACAGTCAATCTTGTAACAGCGAGAGTGGACAAAGCCCTGCTTGGCAAAGTCAAAGAAAATCAAAGGTATTTGGCTTAAAGAAGCCTTCTTGTATCTGTTGTTAAATGACTTTTGTTGTCCTTGCTTGACAAAGCTTCAGCTGCATGGATGGTGCCTCTCATTTGCAGAACTGACTTGAACAGATGCTATTAATCTGCTGTATGTATGTATACACACCTGTTTGAATCGTGATTGATAGTATTTCCATATCAGCAAAGCATGTCTCAGGGAAAACAGACATGAATTATGGAAGGTTTTCAGTTTGTCTCCTTAATACAGAACCAGAACACTGAGAGTAATAACAGTATCTGGATTACATTTTCAGTGGTCACATTTAAGGGAAATATTTGAATATGAACAGAGGTACTGTTAAAATTGAGCTCTGTACTATAACCACTCTACAGCTTATAGGCTGAAGAGTGGTGGCACTTCACCAGCTATCTCATTAGTTAGAGGAAGGGGAAATGTACGTTTTGGCCATTATCTCCAGTAGCAGAGTGCAAATGCTTCTTGTTTTGGCTTTCTCTTTGTTATGACAGAAAGTCTGATGTTTGTGTTCGAGTGAAGGTAGGGTGGAGTGGCTACTTGATGTTCAAAAAAGAAATACCTACCATAATTTTCAACCCAGTCTCGTATTTTACAAGGGGCAAAGAGTTTTGATTTTCTTGAAAAGTCTCAGGATATGTTTTACTTTTTATAGGAAAGCAAAATAAGTTATAATGTGCTCATAATAGTTCACGCCTGTCTCATCAGTGATGTATGTTTATATATTTCTACGCTATATGTAGTATGTGTTTATATATGAATGCATATATAGATATATGTTTATACATTGGTAGAGGTAGGCATTTTTGAAAAGTCTTGACTTGTTCATGTCTGATAATTTTAAATGTAGCCATAATACTCTGTTTCTCATAAGAGCATTTTCTTACACTAATTCTATTAATTGCACTCAGTAACCCACATATCCTTCTTTAGTTTCTGTACTAAACTATTATAAGGTGTCTCTGCAGCATAAAATAATTGCTGTATCTTCCTCAGTAGTGGCTCTTGTAAGGTTTACCTGAGGAAAGAGTGCAGAACCAAGGAAATTAAGGTACTGCCAAGAATCAGGAAGGCTATTCATTACCTATACATGAAACCTTTGTATGTTTGAGAGCTGTAAGACAGGTGCCACATACCTTAAAAAGGTGTAGGCAGAAGATTCTGTAGAAGTAATTCAGAGGCAAGAGAGAGATGGGCTTTTCTGAGCCCTTTCTGCATAGTAGGATGGGGCTGAGCAGGCAGCTGGGTTCTGGGGTGACCTAGTAACCACAGTTTATTCTCCCACAGCCAAACTGCTAACGAGATACATACGGTGCAAGAACAATAGCTTGGCCACCTTTGTCTTATAAGGAATAAAACAATTCAAAAATTCAAAAGTTGGACAATTCAGCGGATCTTTTGGCATTCACATGATGTTTGGGGTTAAAAAATAGTTACTGCAGCATATTGATCTGAAAGGATTATATGTTAATCCTTGACAGTGTATTAATCTGATAAGACAAGATGCTCAGTGACTGATACAACAACATTCTGCTTCAGCCTTGCACTTGCAGGATTGGTGTCTTGATTGTATCAGTCTTCAGATCCTGAAAACAAGAAGAACGTAAGAAAAACAGCCCTGAGAAAAGTCTTCATAAATACAGTAGAAAGTAGAGGATGGATGTCTAATTCTGTAAATACTGGAACTGCATACAAGTATCTAGCCATAGAAATGCAGAGGATTATCTGCCCTCTAAATGCATACTTTGGATAACTAAGAAATCTATTTTCTTACAGCAATTGAAAAGATGAATATAGAAACACTCCTCTGTGACACAGAAATTATTGGTTTGGGTATTGATAAGATAAAAAACCAAAACAAAACACCACTTTAAAATACCTGAGATTTTGCTAGAGATAAGCATTCATACTGCTTCTGTCCTGAAAACATTTTAGAGGGCAAGTTGCTGATTGTGTTTGTCATTTGATCTACCCCCTCCCTTTTTGTTTAGTATGTTTGAAATGGGACATGTGGATGATTTTAAGGTGGATCAGAAGTTAATTGTTATGAAAGCCAAATAGATGAATTTACACTATTTTTTATCATTATCATTAGGCATTTGACTGCTCAGGCATGTTTAAACACTGGCTGCTTTTGAGTCAATACAGGGAGCTGATTGTGTTCTTAAAGAACCCCTGGAATTTACCATCATTGTTTGAATAATGCTCAGGAAAATAAAGAGGAATAAAATATAAGGAAAGGGCAGAAGAGAGTGACCACAACTTCATCCGAGAAAAATGTGCCTTAAGGAAGCTGGAGGTCTGTGCAGACATTTAGGCAAATACAAAATAAAGGATCTCAAAGAAATTTACAGCAGCTGGTAAAACTCCTGGGTGGCTGGATCTGAGCTGTGTGGATCATGAAGTTGCTGACTCTGGAACCGTTGCCATGGTGCCACCGTTGCCATGGTGCCACCATTGCCAGGCTGTCCTTTAGGTAACAATGTTTGTATCTCTCAGAGAGTTAAAGGGTTTTCTTCCTTCAGGAGACCTGAGCAAAGTCCACCTATGAGTAGTGTGCATGTAAGTATGCTCACATGAGCAAACTCATTGCACTGTCTACTGATTTTGTAGACTGAGAGTCTACAGTAAGTCTGTCAGGGAATGAAAACCCTTAGGGCATGTCTGCACTTTGGTTAGGCTGTTAGTGCAATGCAGTAGACATGCTCAAGTTAGCTTTAAACTAATGAGCAGAATTGAGAGCAAAACCTGTTTTGCTTTCCCCTTCCTCTTTCACTTTGGGTTGTTCTCTTGTTTAGGCTCAGCTTTTCAGGCAGGATCATGGCAATGCTGTTTCCTTTGTGAAGAGCCATTTCAAGGCTAAAGCTTTATTTTTTCCTTGTAAAAATCTGTGTCTCTGCTTAAAATCCTTCCTTGTCAGTGGATTTTTGAGTAGTGCTCCTTCAGGGGACTGTATTATCACCTGAAGGCGTTAGGTTAAACAGCATATTTTGTCTTGCCTTTTGATTGGTAACAGCAGATCCTCAGAACAAAGTTGAAAACTTCCACAAGGCATTTCAGCGTGTTCATTGTTACAGCTGAGTCAATGTCTAGGGGAAGGAGGCTTTACGAAAGAGTTGGGTAGAGAAATTTTGCCTGCATTTCCTGTATTTCTTTTAACCAGAGATTGGCTTTGGCACTTTAAGCTTCTAGAAATGACCCAGATTACACATAAAACCTTCTCATTACAATGGGCAGTATGTTCTAAAGCTTCCAGGGAAGATTTTATTTCCATAATAGATCATCCCCAAAGCTGACTTGAAGTTAAACAGTTAATGCTAGTTTGACTTTAGTCTGGTTCTGCATGCAAGCTTCATTCAGATACTGTGCAGGATAGAGGAGGTCTTCTGTGCACAGTATCTGCAGCTGTTAATGGTGCTTTATTTTGATTGATGGCCATGGGAGAAAAATAGTGTATTCTTTTATTTATTTTTTTTTCACATTTTCTTTGTATTTCATTTTTTCCTGCCCTATTTATAAGCAATCTGGGTTTACTTAGTACTTCCATTCTAGTCCCATCCCATCTTTTCTTGTGAGGGAGGACGTCTACCACATTTGTCGTCTTTATAAGGGATTTTTGCTGCTGATTTGTGGCAGGTTTCCAGTAACTTCACCAACCTTCCACAATCGGTGAGATCGGTGAGTTACTCGTGGTATTGGTGCTCTTTGTTCATTGATGACTTTCTGCAGTTTGTGAAACTTCACAGTCAGCACCTACTCTACCATTCTAAGGATGGAATATTTCGAAAAGTCTCATCAGTACATGCTGGACCACTTTAGTCAGGGTTTAGACATGGGAGATCCAAGCCCTTGGTGTGCTTCCATGTATTTGACTGTTCCAGCCAATGCCTTGATCATCTATTTCTGTAGTTGGTGGATCTTTCTGATTCATAGTATTCATGTTAAGGTGCAGAGAAGTTATCCTTCTGGCATCTTTGGTTGCCTTAAATTTGGATGTAGCAAAGCAGAGGAGAACTAGATAGAAATGGCCTGTAGTCCAGCTGAGATGAAAAATGTGTGTAAACAAGAAGGAATGGTGTTAATAGCTTAGAAAATTCATGTGAATTTACAAATGTGGAAGGTGGCATTGAAAGATTAACTGTTCCTTTTTTCCTATTCTAGAGGGTTTTGTTTCATTTTTGCTAGATCTCCATACCTAACATTACATTTGTGTGGACGTATGTACAAATGCTTACTCTCAAGTAAACATACATACAAAAGAAATGCAACTCTGAAATCTGGGAGATTATTCCAGTGGCTCTTCCTCAAGAAATAAAAGAGTATGTGTTGTTACTGGTGTTTGTCTGTTGTAAATTTTGCCGTTTTAGTACTACTGGATTGTGTTAATGTAGCTGTTTTCAGTGGCACTAACAGTGATCCATTTCCCTGGCGATTTTTGATGATTGTCTTAGCAGCTGGTTGAAACATGCAGAAGAGGGACAAAACAAATATTATGTCTATAAAAAGCTTGACATTGCTTTAATTCCACCAGTAAAATGAAAACAAAGGTTACGTACATCAGAAGCTTTTTCCTGATGTTTTGAGAAGATGACCCGATGATAAATAGAATGATCTATTTTGAACAGTGAGTGAACTCGATGAGCCATTTCAAAACACTGTCTTTGGAAAAAATACGTGTTTTTGTAAGGACAGAGGTTTTGGCAGTTTGAGGAAGCGAGGTTACAAGGTTTGGCTCTGTGTACACAAACTAAGGAAAACTTTTGTAAAGTATTCTGTGTTCACTTACAGCAAGAGCTGATGTTTAACTTTCTAGCAGTTTAACAGTGAATCAGAGGAAGTATACTTTGTATATGGTATGTACAAGTATAGTTGTATGTTAACAAATCATGGTCATGTCTGGACTAAATCCTCCATATCTTTCCATTCCAGATAGGAAGATTAAATCAGAATCTAAATTTTGAAAATGTCCTCATCGGCGTTCTTGGCTGTATAAACAACATGTTCCTGAACACCTCAGAAATGTTAGATATTCAAAATCTACAGCCAGCTTCAGCAGCTTGAAAATCTTTCTCTAAATAATTGTAAAGTTAGGGATGGAAGAGAAAATCTTTCTCTAAGGTAATTATAAAGTCAGGGATGGAAGGGATCAATGATAGCTTGGTCAAGAATGATACATTTATCTAGCCAGTGCTTGCTGGTTTGAATTGATCAAGAATTGATGCCATATAGGCTATCAGATAACCACAATATGATCAGTGGAGAAAGCAAGGTAGCAAAGAATGCAGAGTCCTGCATATCCATATCTCCCAGGACCAAAGTTTCTGCTGTGCGAAGGACCAGGGGCCCTTAGGATCTCATCTCCTCTGTTCAAGCCACATGTCAGATTTACCAGAATTTTCTTATGTTATGTGGCAAAGAAATGGATCTAATAGGGAAGCTGGCTCAGCAGTGATCTTGCCTGTTCTTAAAGTCATTCAGCAAAGAATTCTCTAAACAGTCTTTATTTTTTATTTGTTTATCTATAAAACTAAATTTCTAATTCTGTTTTTTTTGTTCTATTTTAAAAAACCCCACAACTTTTATGAAACAAATTTTGCTTTCTCTTCTGTATGTTTTTTTCTTGTCTGACCATAATGTGATTCGCAGAAAGGAGATCATTCATTTCAGGAGCTGTGTAGTGGTCTGTCTGTCACAGTTCCTTGGTTCCTTGGGAGCAGTTTAAAGCTAATGGTAATAGTGCCTTCCTCCACTCACGAGTCACTAAAGCAGATTTACAAATGCAGATGCATGAGAACACATTCTTTCCTATGCCTTCTATTTGCCTGTACAAGGGTGATTTTATATGCTGGATTTGTCCCTAATGTGCAACAAGTTCTTCTACACTAGGATATTTCTGCTTTATGAACCTGTGTCTGTTACCCAGCCCTTCAACAGTGGCATTTTTTTTTCTTGTTGCTGACAAGTCAGCCTGTAGAGAAACAAACTCTGGATGTGTGGAATTGACTCCCTTCTTCTCTTTGGATACTGAGGTAGGGCACTGTGTTGTCCTTCGGAGCAGTTTGTTAAATGTAAATGACAATATAAATAGTGTGCAGGATGTTGTATGGCGTCCATGCCCAGTTTTGGTTCCCAGATGATGGAAATGCCAGGACTTTTCACCTCTGGTTAGTTATCTTTGGTGGTCATGAATTCTCTGATGCACAAACCCTGGAGCTTTCACATGTCCGGGGTCACAAGGCACAATGAGTTCAGCCTCATCTATTTCTGTTTCAGTGTGTCTTTCCTATCACTGAATCTCCTTCAAATATGTTGGCATGTCTCCTATTCAGAAACTGGAGCAGGAATCTCACAATCTATGTTTCCTTCTTTAGGGACCAGGTTGTAATGTGATGAATGAGTCTGTTTCTCTGCTGTCCCACCCTTTCTAGGTGGATCCAACCCCACTTCTGGTACAAACTTGTAAAAGGGCTGCTGTTTTAAAACCGTTCTCTGTGGCACAATCCAGCCACAGGGCTAGTTTGCCCTCAGTTTTCTCTCCTGGTTCTTGTTCACTCCCTGAACTAGACTATTTATGTAAAGAAGTGCCATCTGTTCTATTTCATTATCTAACTATTCAGGCCCAATCTTTGTTCTGGCAGTCCTGCAGTGTTCTCCCTGTGATGGAAGTGATGCTGCACTAATCTTTGTTCTCCTTCCTGGTGAAGTTCCAAGCCCAAGCAGGCTATCTGCATTACCATAGAGCTGTTTCATCTAGAGTAAGTTGTGCCAGACTGATGAACTTCTACAAGTTGTGTCCTCTTGGGGTGGAGGAGATGAGCCCACTCTCCTTTTATGCACAGACCTTGTCCCACATAAGTATCCATCACAAGGATGCACTTACTTCCTTTGATTCTGATACGCATTGTAAAGAGCTAGAACTATTTTTGACTGAGATAACAAGTACAGTCTGAAACACCATGATTTTTGTTTATAAAATTATTTGTAAATAACTCAGTGATCTGAACTATAAGAATAGTTGAGATCGAGGCAAATAGGTGTTAGTAAAGTGTTCCTTTAAATGGGTCTTGTTTGCAGTGTCCTGTGGAGTGACACATTACATTCAGAGTGATTTATTTTAAGAAACAATCTTTCTACCCTTTGTTTTTTTCATGCAAGGAAGGGTTTGAAATGGTATCTCAGGAATCATTTCAGCTCGCATGAAGAAGTTTTGTTAAGTGGGGTTACACTTGGATTTTTTTCCTGATCACTGAAAGCTGTGTCAGTTTTGTAGAAATGCTCACAGTAGGAATGTCTTTAAAAATAGCTTTTGCAGTACTGCCTGGTTGCAGTTCCTTTAAGCAAGTAAATGGGCAGAGTCTATGGAGCTATTCCTGTTTCTAAAAGTGTTGGGCTCCAACCATCCAGTCTGTGTCTTTTGGTAGAATTAATGACTGCATTTCAAAATCCTGGGGACCTTTGTACAAAATTTGCTGGTTATAGCTAGTTAAAATTTTCCTTTCCATGTCCTACTTTTACAGATTCAGCTCCAAAATATATTTGGAAATCATTAACTTCAGTTTGTCCTTTTACTTGCTTTCTTTTGTCTTGCAAGTTCATTCCTTTTCCTAAGGCATCTGAATGCCTAGGAGGACAACTGTGACCTTTGAAGCAAAGAGAGATTATGGCATTTAGCATGTTGTAGTTTTGGGTTTTTTTTAAAGAACATTCAGAACATCAACGTAGGTGGTTTGTTTTAAAGTGAAACGTGCACTTAAAAAACACTTCAGAAAATGCTGAAATGTACTTTCAGGAAAGTAAGGAAAATTAGCTTCTGAACTACATCCCTAGACTTTAGATTCTTCCTCTGGAACAAATTATATGGTTAGCTTCCTGGAAAACATGCTGTTCATTTTAAAATGTATTCCTGTTTTAGACAGACAATTAAAGGTGGGCATTTTAGCAATGTTCTTTCATTTCGTTTTGTGGCGGGTTTTTTTCCTTACACGCACTTACTTCATGTGCTCCTCCAACCCGCATTTTGTTTCTCTTTGGCACTGAGAGCCTCTTACATAATTTTTCAAAAATACAGCAGTGTTCTGCTGTAATAGCCCAAAAGGCTGCAGCCTGCATTTTTGCAGAGGTTTGGGATGATCGCAGTAGAATGGTGTATTGTTTTTGATAAGGCCTGTTTTTTGGAGGGTTCTTAATGCCTGTTTCTCTGCTGTTGGCCTCTTCTCAAGTTTCTAATAAACAGGACTCTGCAAGGGAGTGGGTGACATAACTTCAACTTGTGTCACTTCTGAAATACTGCACTTCAGTTTCTTTCAGGAGAACAGCTTAAAGAAAAGAATGCTCTGTAGATAGCACATGTGCCATCCTTTATTAGTTCCTGTTTATATGCTCAGTAATGACTATTGTATATTTTTATGCAATAAATTAACATTAGCCTAAGATAAGCTTAGTGCAGTTAATTCTATAATCATTAACACTGATGTAAATAAGAACTAGTTCCTTGTAGGTCAGTGGGGCTGCTGCAGGGCGCATAAGGGGAGAATCCAGCCTGCAAGAACAAGATGTGGGTGTACTTTAGAGCACTACATTTGAACTAATTGATATCCAGCCTAGGAGCTGTATTTAGGTACAGTGAATGAAAGAGTCAGCTCCTGAATCATTAAATTCCACTGTTTGGAGTGGGTGTCAGCTCTCTCCAGCTGCAAATGACTATGAGACAAGCCAAGTTTTGGCCTGAATGTGGACAGTTGCAATATCATTTGCTTGAGTTTTGAAGAATAACTCTCAGTTTGTGTCTTGCCTTTCTCCTCTCACAGTCACTTTTGGACGCATCTATTTAGTCATATGCCTGCTTGTATGTATACATACAAGGCTGTAGTAGTAGGGCCGATATGTAGCTTTGATTTTCCCCTGGAGTGGGAGCTCACTTTTTCTTTTAGCTTCAAGCTTCACAGCATTGTCCGTGTAGTACACTGCTGTGGTAGGGAGTGTGAAAATACTTAAGTCAGATGAAGTTTGTATCAGATTATGGGTCTGTGGTTCTATTGATACTAGCAATTTGATTGCTGTGCAGGAATGGAGTGGATCTGCTATCTCATGATATCCTTCCTGGATCCAGTCCCTGTCTTGCATCATTCCCTTTGCAAGGTGCCTTTGCTGTAGGTAAATGGAGAACAGTCAGGGTGTGATTTATGGTAATGTCTATGAAGAGAAAAGAAATCTACATGCCTGAATCTCCCTAAAGTAGAGAACATCCCCAAACAAGCCAAAGGAGGCACTCATCGTGTAGTCCCTGTGGAGCGCCACAACTCCTATGTGGTATTTACTGCCATCACCTGGTCTCACTGCTAGCTTTAGATTATTGTTCCCTCTCCAGCTAAGGCTTAGAGTAGACCTGAGGAAATGGCATACAACCATCTTTCCTTCATCCACTGCTGCTCATGATCCTGCACTGGTAACACTCTAGGCAGGTTCAGAACCCTGCCTTTTAAAATGCAGACATCACAAATGTAGTGGGTATTGACTAACAAACTGTTAGTGCAAGCTCTGGTGCAGACAACCTACTCTAAAATGGCATTTGCTTCCCTTCTACACATGTAGTAGTGTTTTAACAAGTAATAGAATACAGAATGAGGTTTCTGCTTCTCCCCTGGGAGTCAACTAGACAAACAATGATTAGGAAATCTTAGCTGATAATTGTTTAAATGTTTTGTTTCCTAATTTCATCTTCTTCCTTGGGCAGTTTTGTATTATCCTAAATAGTTCCATTCATTCCTCAGTATTTTTAAATCACTACCAAATCTTCCTTTCCCACAGGCATTGCTTATTCTGATGACTGAAAATCAATCCCTCCTCTAATGACTCTGTCACTGTTCTCTGAAATCTTTCCATTTTACATTGTCCATCTGGCAACAGGATGTCCAAAACTGCACACAGGCTGCAGATGTGGTAGCTCCATAGCTGCTAAGGCAGGGATCTGTTACAAACCATTGTATGTTGGAATCTAGTTGTTTCTGGAATCAGTACTAGAGAATAGAAAGTCATTTGCCCCTAGCTTCGCTGCCCAGGACACCTTGGTGTAATGAGAGATTTGTAATATAAACCTACTGAAGTTGTGTTGTCTGTTGAGTCTTTTCCTGCTGTTTCTGGCCTGCCTCCCACTGGGCAGAGGAGAAAGGAGGTACCTAGGTGTAGTCTCTGCTTACACAGGGAGGAAGGCTGGGCAGGACTGTTTAGTATAGACTCATTGGGTTTCTCCTGTCTATTGACTATATGCATAGTGCTTCTAACACTTAAGAAAACAAAGGAAAAAAGAAAATGTGACTGCACATCCAGAAATATAATTTCAGCAAAACTATTTCAGTTTTCATTTGTGATATCACAAGTTCACAAGGTGTTTTTTATTTTTCCTTTCAATTTAACAGGTTATCACTGCTAGCTTATCGCCGTTCTTCTTTGTCATGACTGCCAATGTGCTAACAATTTCTTGGTAAGTGCGTACATGAGCTTTTTTCTTAACAGTAAAAATGTATTTCCACACACTGTGTGGAAATACTTTTCATGTAGAAATACTTTTTAAATGTCAAGTTCTGTTAGTGCCAGTAATATTTTGTATGTAAGGAGAACCAGGTGTGCAATGGTGGTACTATACATTGAAGGGAGTTTTTTGTGCCTCTGTGGGAGGACATGGACAATCTGGACATTCACTCAGCATGTTTTACAGCTAGCCAAATGGATGCAATCGGCAAATAAATGACCCATTCGGAGTCATGCTATACATTAGTGGTGGAGTTGGAAGTAAAACACAGGAGTCATGATTTGGTGACAGTATCTTTTTAACTAATAAGAGTACATTCAAGTTTCCTTAACACGGCATGTACTGTGAATGTGTAAAATTAAATTAGTATAAAAATAATGATAATCAACTTTTTCCAAAGGTGTATCTGGACTTGGTAATGTGTGGCCACACGTTATGAATCACCTAACCTGAATTTTTCAGGTGGTAAGATTGGGGTGCAAACTTCTTTTGTCAAAGACAATGGATTTGGTCTGTGTAGAACACCCAGTGAAAGGGAATCCCAGCCCATAGCTGATGCTCCTAAATGCTTCTGCCATGCAAATAACAACAAAATACAGGGTTAGGCATATATCTCTGAGGATGGATTTGTTATTGGAAATAAAAATCTGCTCATTTTTTAAAAGCTTTAAGCTTCCTTTTTTCCCCCTTGCTGTTTGATTGCCATCCTAAGAGATTCAGCTCTGCACTGAATGGAGTTAGCATATTCTTTTTCCAGGTGTGATAAAGAAGTTAAAGGAAGGTGAATCTCAGTTTAAACTAGCCCCATATACATATGTGTGAATATGCATCCTCATACGTATGTTAAGCACATGTAATCTCAAGTACTAGAATTTGTAATGTATTTTTTTTACTCTAGGAATACATTTATGTGGGCTGTGTAAGAGATTAAACTAGTATCAGTACACTGATAACATTCCTAGTCTAGGCCATTAACTTGCTGCTTTCACCATGTTTTGCATGGGTTTGTGCAGGTCTATCATGTGCGTGCTAGAGGTAGGCTTTTATAATATATATATATGTATTCACTGACACATATACTGAAGAAACACACGTATCTGTTAATGCAAGCACATGGACCCATATAGTTGCACGCATGCTACATGCCCTATATGCACTGTAATATAAATGATGGGCACATCTGTATCTTTAAAAGAAACTTTGCTTTAGCCTTTGGGCCCCTATTGCACTTTGATTGTCATAATTCAGAAAGAGAACCACTTTATTTATTTATTTATTTATTTGAGTTCTGTTTCTGCTTGTGCATTAGCAGTGTCTTGGCTTATCAGCAAAGCTCTGGAAATAGTTTGTTAGATGACAGCAGCTGCAAAGCACTCACAAGATCATTAATCACTGAGTTTTTTAGTGTTGCTCCAGTGTTGTCATGGACAATATCATATGTTAATTTCTGAGTGATGGACAAATGCAGTTAGCTGTCATCCCACAATAAACAGAAGCTGAAGGATTTGCCAGATGGTAAATGGAAGGTAAATCAAGGGCTGGCATTTAGCCATGTTTTTTGCTCTGCTTCATCTTGAAGTTATAATGATGGCTTCTATGGGCCTAGTCATCTGGATTGCACAGGCATGTGGATACCTGAGATTTCAAATCTTTCAGAAAAGGATTCTGCCTCTCTCCTGGAAGACTGAAGATATTAAGGAACAATGTAGATGCAGGCACCATTTACAAAACAGGGCCTTGTATTCTACTATCTTTTGTATATAACTGCCAGTCTGATCTTTAGAATGATACATCAGGGATAGGTTTTTTTTTCTTTAAAGCCTCTGTTAAAAATGTTGTAGAAAACAACACATCTATAACACACACAAAAATTGAGACATTTCTGAGGCTCTGTTGAGTTTAGGTCTTCTATATGCAGTGGGTTATTTTCTTTAGATTAAACAATACATTATCCAACCTTAGCTTCCAAAAGAGTCAATGCAGAGAGTATGTTTATAATTGGAGCTGGAGAGGGTTAACCCTCTCCAGAGAAAAGTGCTCTGAGGGTGTTAGTGATTACAGGCAAACAGATTCATGTGGTTTAGATCTTTTCAAAAAGGCTTGCAGGCCTTGCAGCCCTTTGCTCCTTGTTGGTAATTCCACATCCAGAGGTACTCTGTCTCCACAGTGGACTGTCTACAGACTGTCTGCAGCACCTACTTTCCAGGGCTGTTGTACTGTTGTTATACAATGTTTGTTCCTCTTGGGAACAAGGGCACTAATGTGATTTTTAAAACAGCTCACCAAAGCTAAGATTTAAGTGAATGTAATGCTATTACAGAACAGAGAGCCTTCCGCTTTACATGCCTTCTTTTTTTCCAAGAAAAAAAAGAGGCCCTCTTACAATTGAACTAACAGAAGTTCATTTTGTTTATAAAGTTCATTAAGGAGCTTTTCTGTTTCATAAGCTAACTAAACCGTGGAGCTAAGATGAAAGGTCAGTACACTTAGCTTTTCACTGTTACAAAAGGGGAGAAGAGTCAGTATCCTACCATATTCCTGTCAGCTGTGATAGATATCAGAGGAGATTTGGGGGTTGTTAACTATTACACAGATTGAGTGGGTTGATAGTGTATTTCAATGAATGTTTTTCTTTGTAAAAACCTTCATCTTGGTTTGGAGCCCCACTTCTAGACTGAGTCTTGGAGAGAAGTGTTAGTGCCATCACTGTACTGTGAGCAGCACAGGAAGGAAGCGATTGGGCACATATGCTGTTTCAGCAGGGGCAGGTTCTTTCACCACATTCCTCACAAAGAAAAGCAAACATGGGAGTTTATACCAGCTTCACTACACTAGTGGAATCCCCCCAGACCAAAACTCTTTCTCCCAGTTTATTCAGTCTCCCAAAACCCAGGCTTTCCTGGTTTTACAGCTCCTCCTGACTTTATCAGTGGCAAGCTTTCAGGACAGAATTGCAAGGGGAAATGATTAACTTCGTGAAGTTCGAACTCTCTTACCTTCCTTTCCAATTCTTGCTGGTGTATAGGTGTGCAGCTATTGTAACTAGGTGCAGCCTTCTCTATCTCGATTTCTGTCTGTGGATTTTCATGTGAAAATCCACCAGCCCTAAAATATAGGAAGGGTAGTTTCTGATGAGATCAGTTAAATAAGACATTCTTGGTTTCAGCCTTTTCTTAGCTAAATTAATGAAAACAATCACCTGGGTTACTGTCTCTAGGTTGAAATGTGTTTAGACAAAATAATACCTGTCTCTTAATGTTATGCTGCTTGGCATTGTATCCAGTAGAAGGGCTTGCATGATGCTAAATTTGTGTTATATTTTGTTTACAGCCTTGTGACCAGTGGAGTTGGAGAAGCTTTGCTTGTTTACACTGAAAGGACAGGCACATAAAGAGGAACCAGATCTAACCAGCTGGAAAAGAGCTGACTTGCAGGCTGGAGCTCCTGTCATGAATAAAATGCGGCAGCAGGAATGAAGAAGTTCAACCAAATACAAGGAAAAAGACCTTCTTCTTTATTATTAAGGAAGAAAAACGATGCTATTATTAGTTCTTGTAAGACAGCAGCATAGTTGGCAGGATGGTTAGGAGCCTTTGTCTCAAAGCACAAGACACACTATTTCTGATTGATGTGGTAAAGGAAAAACTGCACTGTCTCATGCTGCTGGCTCTGTGTGAGAACCTCTCAGTAGCAGCTTCTTGCAGAGGTAACTGAATTCAGGAAAAGCAGCATCCCCACTGGATGCCTCCAGTTCTTTTGTTGGAAGCTGACAGCAGGTTTTACTGTCAGACTCCAGATCCTGCCATGAATTCGGGATCAGGAAGGATGGATTTTGTCTCCAACTGTTCTGTAAGCAGCAAGCTGCCACACAGAGGTCTCTAGTCATGTCATCTGAGCTGGCACAGTGACTGAGGCCATGGGGCTTCTGGAGATAATCCCATCCTGGAACTGCAGCAGTTTGACAGCTTTGCAGAATGGGGAATCAGCAATAAACCTTAGTATCTGTAGTGATTGCTCTTTGTGCATTTTTTCCCCTCTCCAATTCTCCAAGTTTTCTTTTGAACACTACAGTTTTTTGTCAGCCAGAGGGGGTGGAGGGGTACATATGCTTCCCAGCAGTGTTTTGTCTCTTAAATTATTGCAAGAGGCAACAAAGATTATGAACCTTGAATGAATGTCATAAAGTGTATGCAATTCATCTCAAGAGTTCTTATAATAATTTCATTTCTTGTTGCTTAATGAGTGTTAGAAATCAGTCTTGATATATTAGTGCCTGGAAAAGGAATCTACATAATAGTAATACTAAATGCTAGTTGGTAGTATTGTCAGGAAGGTCTACATGGTAAAAGGAGTTTGATAACAAATCTTCAGTGAGGAGAGGGACTTGTCTCACATGACATTAGGTATCTGAAGTGTAGTCCCTAAATCTAAGTTGACAGAATTTCTGTTATAGTCAATGGAAGGAGAGGGGTGCCTGCACAGAGATGATTCTTCTTGATTAGATTGCTGTGTTTATGTGACTGAAAGACCTTCTGGGAGTGCTTATCTCTATGTAGATGGAAGTAAGGTGCCTAGCCGAGACAAGACACATGACTTTTAGAAGACTACAGTTAGCAGAGGTATATTGTCCATGTATGTTGGGTCACACTTTGGCTTGACTCTGAAGTGAGCCATTTTTTTGCCAGGTAGGTAAAACTCAGGTTTGGGAAGAAATGGGGAGAGAGGGATGTACATGAAAAAAACATGTGCTTAAGCACTAGTCCTGAAACCAGCATGAGCTACATGACACAGGGAGTTGAGCCCATACTAATGCCCACCAGTGATCCAAGATGCAGCCAGCCATGGACCCTCATGGCCTTCCAGTCTGTGAATTCTGATAGTGCTGGGAGTGATGGCTGCAGCACACTGCCTTTCCCCAGGCAACTGGCTCTGCCAGCCAGCAAGCTATGGCAATATGGTTGGATCCTTGCCATGCCACCTTCCTGCTGGTTTTGAAGTGACTAGTGACCCTGGGAGACCTTGTGAAGAGTGAGGTTTTGCAATCATAGCTGGAACACTTGCTGTGGGAAAAGCTCATTGTGTACTGCTCTTCTTGCATAACTTTCAAGGGTAGGCTGCAGTCTGAATTACTCTCCTTCCTCTCTCTTATCTATGCTGTACTGATAGCAATGTACCAAAACCCAGAACACCCATTTGCTTTCTTGCTGGTGATCCCAGTGGAAAGCCAGTGGTCAAGTCAATAGCCATGGTTGCTGTAGTATTTTAATTGCAGAGGGCGTGCTGGGGAGGGTTAGATGGATGCAACAGGAATTGTATTCTCTGGGCTCTGGGGGAATTCAGTCTCTGCAGCTGCTCAATTAGCATCTCCCTGCATAGTAAGTCCACTACCTTTTTCTTTAGCTTCATGCATGTTAAACAACACTGAGCTGTTTGCTTCTGCTTTCATTTTTGTGCCTTAGCACAATGTGTTTGCATTTCTAAGACTGCTTGATGTAAGCCAAATACTTCAGGTTTAAATTGAGTGCCACATAAGCAAATCAAGGAAGTTGAGTAAACAGTGAAGTTGGGCTCTTCTATCAAATGTGGCTGGGAAGAAAAAGTACCCTCTGAACTGATCTGACCTGCTTCAGGTGAGGATCACCTTCATGAGACTTGTCAGTCTTGCTGAAAACTCAGTGTGGTAGAAGTGGAGCTTGAGGGCCATTAAAACCCATCTTTTCACATTGTTTCAAGGTGCTGAAGGCATGGCTCTCTTCCTTCTTCCTCAGGCTGTGGCAGAGGTGACTGCAGAGCCATGGTTCAGTGTGGCAGCCACCCTTGTGGGAGAATCTATGAGTAAAGGATTGCTTAAGCATTGCTAGCAGTGAGCTGTTGTAGAGTTAGTGCTGCTGTAGGGCAAGGGATTGTGGAGGAAGAGCCCTTTGGAGAGTTCTTGGCTGTTGGAACAAGTGGTGTCTTTGTCAGTGCATATGTGCTATGGTTGGTATGTCAGCCTGGACACAGTGAGCTGCAGCAGCTGGAAAGCCCTGAGATGTCATCTCAGTTGAGAGCAGGCCTGACATACAAACATGAAGGTGAGCTGTGGGAGGGCACCTGCAGGAAGACCCTGTCTCCCCACCCCTGCCTTTGGCAAAGGGTGCATTCCCACCAGTGGCACCCAGGGATGAGGAGACAGGCGCCAGCTGTGCTCCCTGTCTGCAATAGTCCCAGGCAGAGAGGAGATGACAGCATAAGGGAAACCTGGGGAACATGGGCATGATTAGACCATTTGTGAAGGCTGGCAACTGGAGGGGATGGGGCAGAGTAAACCTTGTGATTCCTGAGGAAGCAGTGGCCTGATCTTTAACTTGACCCTGCCTCAGAAAGTAGGATACTGCATGGTAAAATAAACACTCCACGGTTGTTATAATGATCTTCAAAGCAGGAAACCTCAGAAATTCAAGCTTAAGGTGGCTCTTACAAGACTAATGAGCAGCTATGATCAGTAATTTAGAGAAGGCATTTGCAAGGGTGGTTATTTATATCTAATTGACCTTTTTTCCAGTTGGTCAAAGATAGAAAGTAACAAACACCCAGCTCTGATCAAGGAAGAGTTCCTTTGTCTTGCAAAGATGCAGTGACACCATTTAATGCCTGAATGCAAAGCAATGGTAGCTCAGCTGGTAGAAGAACCTTTGGTTTTATCAGTATCTTTCCTTTAAGGAACTTAACATCTGCAGGCTCCCCAGTTCTTGGTCCATTGGCTTATGGGACTAGAGAGCGAAACTGGAGTGTGTTGGTCTTTCTGAGGGGCAGCAGGTCCCTAGAGGCTTTCCCATCATGTACTGGTTTTGCTCAAACCACTCGGCCAGAGATGGTTGTGAATCATGTTACATGTTCTTGATCTTCTCTTGCTTACACTTTTATTTTCCAGATTTTTATTTTCTTTTTGGGTTTTCCTCCCAAAGTAGTTGGTCTGGGGTAAGACTTGTGTTACCTGCTGGAGAGGCACAACTCATGCATGTGGCTGGCCTCCATGATAAAGTGTCTCTACTTAAAGCCAAGTGCTATCAAAAGAAGACTGAAACAGTAGAGCTGCTAGATGTGGGTTACTAAAATGCAGGCAAAAGAGATGCTGTTTTGAAACAATTTTCTGGATCTGGCTTGTGTGACACGACATAGCTTCCAGCAGAAACTGCTAGTAAATAAATTAAATGAACATGATGCTTACACTGAATTGGTTCTTCTTTTGCTTATTGCTGCGTGGCTGTTGTGCTTCGTGTTGGAAGAGAATCTATGCCAATCTTTCAGTACCAGTTTAATACTGAAGCTGAAAATCTGCAGAGCAAGAGATCATAGCAAAAAGCAATTGGAAAAGCTCTTTAAATTGTTTTTTAAAAAGCAATGGACCTATTAAAATGCTTGGTAAGAGACAGAATTCCAACTTACTATTGCTCTTTTAAACAGTGGTGGTGGATGAGTGTGTGTATATATATATTTATGTTCTTATTTCCTATTCTCAAACAAAAAGATCTGAAGAATTCAAGAAATGTGATGTCAACATGGGACATGTTTTGAAAAGGATGCTTTTACTAAGTACTCTAGAAAAGTTATTTGCTGGGAGCTATATGGAGTGCTGAGGAAAGGTTTCCTCTGCCTTTATTTTACCTGTAAGCTAAAGGGGATGGTGGGGTGAAGAAAACTCCATAGCAAATTTGTCTTGCCCAGAGCAGAAGCTGAATGAACAGCTTTCAAATGGATCATCTGTGCTGTGAGCCAGGCAACAGGCTCAGTGTGAGACTTTAATCCTGTTCCAGAGGATAGACACAGGGACAGGCTCATTTTGTTTGGAAAAAAAAGGCATGGGTGAGGGGAAGGAGATGGGGGGGGCATTGAAGGAGATGACTGGAAAAAATTGAGGCCAAAATACTTTTGTACCAGGAGATAAAATGGGAAGAGATTTGCTTCTGAAAAATGTGTTGCTTATTCATGGGTCTGGGTTTGGTTTTTTTATTAGGGTATATCACAAATACGTCTGTTTAGTCCTAGAAAGGAATTAGAGGAGCCCATGAGGGCTGTGTAACCATTTCCATATTAATTGCCTTGTTTGAGAAGCTTAACCCTTTTCTAACTATGCTTTGGAAGTGACATTGTGTAAACCTTGATTGCTAGAAAATTGACTTGGTTTTGGAAAGACTGCTCGTGAAAAAGTTGTGCTATCTTTTCTTGATCACCAAGGTAGGGAGTGTATCTCCTCCTTACTAGCTGGGATAGGAAGCAGTCACGCAGTGTTCTTCTACATTTGAATAAATGTCTTGGCTTCCAGAATAGGTAGAGGTAGCCATTTGACATGTTAAATTATTGATGGTACGCAAAATCTCTTTGAAGAACACACTGAGATCATGCTTAGTATATTTTGTCTTATGCTCTATCATCAAGATTTAAAAACATATAGCTCAGAACTTGTTCAGTTGCCAGTATGGTGCCTATATAGAGAAGTCTGTATACAGAAGAATATAGTAAAATGAATGTGAGCCACTCTGAATACATGGCAGTAGATGAAATCCTGTAACTGCATTCACAGACATGACTGTAAATAATATCAGGAACAGAGAGTGTTCAAGCTTTTCTTTCTGCTGTTCGCCATCAGCAGTCTCATGACTCCCCACAAACATTATTTTGAGAGAGAGGCAAGCTTGCAAATGAGGCTGGTGAAAATGTGATTATTCTCCCCAAGACTTACATTGGTTCAAGTAGTTGACGTCAGTACACCTTGGGAAGCAGATGTAAGGCCCATTTTCCTGTAGGATTCTGATCATAGAATCATAGAATGATAGAATCACAGAACAATAGAATCACAATGGTTTGTGTTGGAAGGGACCTAGTTTCAACCCGCTGCCATAGGCAGGGACACCTTCAACTAGACCAGATTGCTCAAAGCCCTGTCCAACCTGGCCCTGAACACTGCCATGGATGGGGCAGCCACACCTCCTCTGGGCAGCCTGTTCCAGTGCCTCACCACCCTCACAGGAAAGAATTTATTCTTTACACCTAATCTAAATCTCCACTTTTCTGGCTTAAAGCTGTTTCCTCTTGTCCCATCCTGTCCCATCCCTACATGACCTTGTAAAAAGTCCCTCTCCAGCTTTCTTGTCAACTCCTTTAGGTACTGGAAGGCTGCTATAAGTTCTCTCTTGAGTGTTCTTCAGACTGATCCATGTTTACATGTAATCTTCTGATTTCTGTACCCCTTGCTGATAAGGAAAGCTGGTACACCAGCAAGTTTGGTTATGTCAGAGTTGCAGGCATCCAGTGCCTTGCAATACTGTGTAAGAACAACACCTGCCTGAGGGAGGCTGCCTGAATAAAACAAGCTTCCAGCACAACCCTTTCAAAACTGGTAAGGAGAAAGGTTGATGTTATTTGGAGGAAATGGATATTCAGATTGAGAAGCTGGTAGTTTGGTGTTATGCTCATTAAGTCATTAGGCAACAAAGAGGGAAAGGAAAGGTGGAGAGCTGGGAATGCCATTTGCCATGCCTAAATGCAGAAGGAGTATCACTAAAACCAGACAGATTAGCAAGAGGGTTAAATGTCTGCTAAGAGGACTATGATTCAAGCATGAAGTTGTTGTTAAGCAGAAATGTTTTGGAGATTTGTGAATGCCCGCTGGAAGAATTATGCTGCTGTAATTAGCAGTCACATTGCAAAAGCAGGAAACATTTGTTGACAGGGGTAAGAAACACCACAAGGCAAATATTTCTTAGACCTTCTTTTGAAAGCTGTAGGGAGTAAACCAGTTGCTAATCGCTCCCTCTGGCCCTGGCTAGAGACAGGAACCAGAAGGGATTTTTGCTGTTCCTCTGTCACGCAGCTTCTGGGACACCAAGAGATGAGCTTTGGCTTCAAACAAGGCATGGAAAACTTCTTTAAAGTCACCTCTCCCTTACTGGTGCATAGGAATCAGTTTGTTCTTTGCTTTCTCAGGGAAGGGGTCCCTGTGCCTCCACGCCAGTTACCTCCACAAATTAGCAAGTGAAGTTCATTCATATTGGCGCAGTCAGAAGAAATCTTGATTGAGACACTCAATCCCAAATGTCTGCAACTCTGTGGGCAGTCCAGTGCCAGCAAAAAGATTATCAGCCTGTTGGCAGGGGTGCTCAGCCTGATCAGCCCTTGCAGTTAATGTTATTCATTTAAGCTGAATGACAGAAGTGCCAACCCCATTCTGGTGTCACTGGAGATCAAGCTGGAGGTAAAGCTGTATGTGACTCTCTGCACTGCCCTGAATGACCCGATCTGCTTGTGTAACATACCTCAGCAGTTAGGGGAGAACACTCCAATAGCTGTAGTGTAAGGGACACCATAAATTTTAGTAGGCTGAAGAAACCAGCACCCAAGTTCTCTTTGCCATCCTGCTTCTGGCTGTCCCACTGCTAAAGACTGGGATCTGCAAATCAGTCCAGCAATGGCTGCTCAGAAAATGGAGTTCAACTTTCCTTCAATATTAATGCTTCTTCAGGGCAAAGTTAATTGTTCTCTCATTTTATGAGAGTCTCCAGTTATAGTGAAAGAATTAGGATGTAGGGTAGGCACAGAAGCTAAAAACTTCAGCCAGGCAGCTTTTATTTCTTTATTATCATCATCTGTTCATACTGTCTTCAGTGTGGGCACTCCTTGGGCTTATTACTGATGATGAGTAAGAACAGGCTGTGTGGAGATTAACGCAGATGGTTGTAGCCCCAAGACTTGATGGGCTGTAACCAAAGAAAATAAATCTCTACTTTCAAGGAGAGCCTTGCACAACAGAATTTCATGTGGCTCAGCTGTATTCAAAGTGGAATATTAAAATTGCCGAGGAAAGAATTGAATGGCTGATGCTGTGAATAGCCGTGTTGTATGGGTAAGTTGCTTACCACAGCCTCTGAGATGAAAAAAACTCAACGATGTTGTTTTCTTTTGGGTTAAAACAAACAAACAAACCCATAAAACAAACCTGCTGTGATTCAGAAATCTTTGGGAAAAAACCTGTAGCTCATCACAGCAAATGGTGAATTGCAGAGGCAGCGCCTCTGGAAATTTTGGCAGAGAAACCCTTAACCTCTTGCTACAGGAATTGGTGTAAAAGCTAGAAAATAACTTCTCCTTTCCCTTCAAAGTGTCTTTCACGTTCTGTACTCTTCTTGCTTCTGAAAACGTGACACAAGGGCACTAGTATGGTCCAAACTCCTCTGTGAAACCACGGAAAGTCAGTTTTAAAGCAACAAACGCAGTGGAAAACAGCTGAGATGATTGTGTAACGTCTTGCTGCCAGCATCTGGGACTTCAGCAGCTCATGGGAAAACAGGGACAGTTTTCTAGACTAGAGGAAATTTGGGTCTACTGCCGTGTTCTGCACTGTGAGTTAATAAATCATATCTTCTTTTAAACTGATGCAAATTAAATCTCCTTATCAGTCATGATACTCTAGTCACTTTGTATGGGTTTCAGGCTAGATACAGCTCCCTTAAAACAGATGGTTGAGCCAATGGCAATGTCTTAGGCTGTGACTTCCACTGGGAGGAGGAAAATAATGGAGTGCTACATTGCACCAGCTCCCAGTCCACTCAATCATACAATCCAAAGGTAAAGACTGGAAGGGTTTTTATGTTTATTAGGGAAAGGAGGGAAGGAAATATACTCTTAAAGAGCCAATATCTTTCATGTTGGTCTCTCTGAGGGACTCCGTGACCTCACTTCATGACAGATTCTTTCCTGGGCTGGAGATTTGGCTATCTTGCCTTAATAGGAAGGTACAAAGTACTCTGAAATATTTTTGAGCACTCCAAAAATATATTCCTGCTATAGAATTCTATCATTGTTTTTCATGTAATGGTATAAAAACAAACAACAAAGCAAGACGATGCCATGGGATTTCAACATTCTTGAAAGTTTTGGAGTTTCAGGGGCTTTTTTTGGTGTAGAAACCATCGAGTTTCCATGTCATCACACTGGTTTCTTCTCCTCCTATGTTCTATAGTAGTCTTCTATAAATAACCATGTTACAGTTACACTAAAAATAAATATTACTTGTACTTTATTGCTCTACTGCAAAAAAAAGTCATGAGGACATGTTATTGAATCAACCAGTAGGTTTTAGAGCAGCAATTCTGCTTGTTTTTCTAGCTTTTTATTTATCTATTTTCCCCCTTCAGAATTCCATTGCTAGGAGCTAAGCTCAGTTGCTGTTTGAAAAGTCTGTTCACTGTTTTACTGGGTTTTGCCCTGTGGACAGCAGCATTCCAGCTCTAGATGTGTTTCCATGTGTCTTGATGGGCTTCTCCAATGTCTGATCAGGTCTTCAGTAAAGGCTGCTTCTCTCTACTCAGCTTCTTATCTTAATGAAACCACAGACCGATGTCCCTAAGACTCCTACCACTTTCTCAAGCCTAGTGATGAGCACCAAAGTGAGAAGAGGCCCATGTGTGTCAGGTGTGTGTCAGATCTTCAAGAAATTAAGGAGAGAATAGCCTGAATGGTTAACAAATTTAGTGTCACAGTGATAGATGTCCTATCATATCCGTTCAAAAGACCAATATTACAAAGTGTCTGAACTTCCTGCTGGTGAGGAATATTTCAATTTCTCAGCCCTGTGGCCTTGCAGGCTTTCATGCTACCCTCCTTTATCTTTATAATCGAGGCTCTGCTTTGGGTCATAGACTGCCATTTCTTTAATATTTGTCCGTAATAATTGTGCTGCCACCATAAATGAAATTCACCAGATATTTTGCTTCCTAGCCTCCTGCAGCTTTAATCTGAAACTTTCCATTTTCCTGTCCATGGACACCATTGCAGCCTGAACAGAGTCCAATTTTCCATTAATGGACACAGCAGGCTTTTGAAATAAATCAGACAAAGGGTGGAGTCTGCAGCTCCGGATGCGCCATGTGAAAGAGTCAGCCAGACCCAACTGCCGGCACTACACCAGTTTCTTGCTGCTTTTCTTTCCATTTACTGAAATAATAAAAGGTGAACCCAAAAAGACATCTAAACAGCAGCAGCCAAGTGAAATGCACCTAACAAGGAATGAAAGAGGAAATGGGATCTCATAGTTCTTAATCCATCTACATGATCCATAATTTAAACTGTGTTATCTGAGATGTTCCTCAGTGAGTACCTCCATGCTCCACTGACTGGTAGAGGTTTAACTTGACATGATGTTAGAGGATATGAAAGATAGATTGGGTACTGGACAAAAAAAAGGTAATTTTTTCTTCTATGTCTTAATTCAACTCCAGTCTGTACAGAAAGAAGATGATGCACAGGTCACCCTGGAACACAGATGACAGCTTGCAGAGTCTTCGATTCAGAAAATGTTAATGAACCCCTCAGTCTGTCATGGGAGATGAGCACTTTGCAGTTCCAGTGTTGGCTTTGTGTGCATTATAATCTTTGCCCATGCAAATACCCTCGGTGCTGATTGGTGTCCAGTCTGCTGCTCATTAGAGGACATGTCCAGATAGCTTGGAAGATGTTGCTCTTGAAGAAGGGATTAAATACTGAGCTTTCAAGAAGCATAGTATGCTTTTGAAAGATGTGCATGAGAATGTCCTGTGATTGCTTATAAGCTTAAATTGATCTCGTTTTGGCTAGAAAAAATGGTTACAACTAGAAGAGACTGAAACTGGAGCAACCTACTAATGTTTGGAAGCGTGTTGGGCTTTGTCCATCTAAAATGTCTTTAAAATGATTTATAATGCTTAGATGTTTCATTGAAATTCTTGTGCTCCATGAGGAGCTACAGTGCCGTTAGACTGCGGGTTGCATCACGGGAGGTCAGAACAGAGACCTAGCCCTCTTTGAATAGCAGCTCACTTCTGGCCTTGCAGGCAGAAGGAATGTTGCTAATGGTTGCATTTCAACCATGCTGTTCAGCACCCTTCTAGTCCTTTCACAACTAGTGGAAAAGAGGTCCTTTTCTTAAGAAGCGATGATGACCGTGACAGTGATGTTAATGATGAATGGGTAGTCATTGCTTCAACTCTCCTTTCTTTAGGTGGACATGATTTTTAATATGCCTCAGTTCTCCTTTCTTCCTTCTCAGTTCACCCTTTTCCTCTAGGGATACTCACATGGACAGCCCCCTTGCTCCCCTTCTTGCTGGTGCTGTGGGTTTCCTTTTAAAGGGAAGCTGAATGGGTGGATGCACAGACAGGTCTTACCCCAACATAAAACCAAGAGGTAGTCAATGTATACAGGTGGGAACCAGATCCACTGTGCGCTCCTGCCCTGCCCTGAAGACAGAGCTAGTATCCTTCCCAGTTAAAAAGAACTGCATATGGCAGTTTAATTGGCAGGAGCCGATTGCCTTGCAGGCTATGCTTTCACCCACAGATGCAGGACAGCATGACGAAGGTGTCTGGGGGTTAGGCCTCTGATGAGGGTGTTCACATGTGCATTGTGCTGGAGGGACATCTACCCACTGGCAAGTGGGGAAGGACTGAGCAAACAGCATGCTCCAGAGCGTTAAACCAACTCAAATGGTAACAATTCAGTCATTTTTCCTCTAAGTGGGAATGAGAGCAGTTCAGAAATAAAAGCCTTTTATCCATCTATTTAGAACTCTGCAGCTACTATGTTTCTACATTAGGTTTTCATCTTTTTAAAAACAAAACAATCAAGCTGCCTTGGTTGCCAGCAGAAAATACCACTGGAAACCACAGACTCCCATTGTTTTCTGTGCATTTATAATTTCATGAACCCTTCCTCCTTCCCTCACACAGGCTGCTGAGCCCTGTAGTTCTTCTGAATCTGTTCCTGGTGTGTTATCTTCCCTCCCCATCCACAGGGGCTGTTAAGTCAAGACCGCGTTGAGGTATGGAGGGGTGGAAGAGGCTGTCACGAGTGTGCTGCTTTACCAGCCAGGGACTGCCATTGCCATGCATGCTCCTTGCAAGGAAAACAATAAACCAGCATGTAACACATCTCTTGTGCTTACCATTTGGTAAGCTTCTTGTTTGGCATTCTATAAACATGTGGAGATTTGCCATCTTAACTACTTTTTATTTTAATTAGTGTGTATGTAACGATTGGCTAAGTGTGTGTCATGGGTTCAGCAGTAGCAGTCATTTTTTCTCCTTCTTAGTGGCTGGTGCAGCGCTGTGTTTCTAA
>WYDI02014830.1:0-126826 GCA_009867235.2 Psittacus erithacus
CTGGGGAGGGACTCTTCATTAGGGACTGTAGTGATAGGACAAGGGGTAATGGGTTAACACTTAAACAGGGGAAGTTTGGATTGGATATAAGGAAGAGGTTCTTTACTGTGAGGGTGGTGAGGCACTGGAATGGGTTGCCCAGGGAAGCTGTGAGTGCGCCATCCCTGGTGGTGTTCAAGGCCAGGTTGGACAGAGCCTTGGGTGACATGGTTTAGTGTGAGGTGTCCCTGCGCATGGCAGGGGAGTTGGAACTAGATGATCTTAAGGTCCTTTCCAACCCTAACTATTCTATGATTCTGTGATTCTATACTGAAGTACAGTGCAGCATCAGCATGAAATACAGATAAACTGGTGGGAAATTCAGTTAGCAGCAGTGGTTTTCACTTCTTTAGAGAAGATCTGTAGTGGTAAATATAGTGCCAATAGGAGAAAAAACATAATGTTAACATCTCTCATAATAATGACTTTCTCATTCATCACTGCTGTAAGCCAAATGTTCTCCCCCTTGGTGTCACAGCAGGAGGGAAATTTCAGCTACAGGGATCCACAACGTCTTTATCTACTTTCTGCTTTTGAGCAGACCCAAATGACATAATGATAGTGCCTGGTGCTGGGGAGTGAAAGTTTCAGCATCCATCTGCCCTAGCTCCTTTGCCAGTACACTCTCTCATTACCAGGTGCTCAGTTTAAAGATATAGACTAAACAATTTCTTGTTAAGGCTGAAGTGAAGTTCTGAAAAAGAAATTACTGTAGAAGTAGAGTAAATTTATTTTCCTTACAGATAAGTATTTAAGAACTAAGCTATTATAAGACAGGTGGTAGGATTGCTCCAGCTTACATTGAAAATGGAGGAAATGCACAGGCACGTCTTTACATCTTAAAGCTGTCCAGAAAGCCCACTTATTCTCCTGTGTGTCAGAATATTGTGCTGTAAGTGCTGTACATGCATCACTGGGGGAGATTAGACTATCTTGAGGTATTTTAATTCCATTATATTTTCAGCTCCTTTAAATGTTACAAATACACATACATCCTCTTGCAACCTCATTTTCTATTGCATTTTATTTTCCAATGCTTTCTTAATTATACCAGTTGCAGTGAACATGTTCATTACTGTACTGGATTTGTGTGGCAAGATTTTTATAGCAGGGGGGTTACAGGGGTGGCTTCTGTGAGAAGCTGCTAGAAGCTTCCCCCATGTCTCTCAGAGCGAATGCCAGCCAGCTCTGAGATGGACTCGATGTTGGCCAAGTCCAAGCCCATCGGCAACGGCGGTAACATGTATGGAATAACTTATTTAAGAAGGGAGACAGTTGCTGTGCAGGAGCAGTTTTAGCCAGAGAGAGGAGTGAAAATGTGTGAGAGAAACAGGCCTGCAGACCCCTAGGTCACTGAAGGAGAGGAGAAGGTGCTCCAGGCGCTGGAGCAGAGGTTCCCCTGCAGCCTATGATGCAGACCTTGGTGAGGCAAACTGTCCCTCACCGCCCGTGAAGGTCTGTGGTGGAGCAGATATCCACATGCCCATGCTGGAGCAGAGAAATGCCCAGAAGAAACTGTGACCCTGTGGTAAGCTCTCACTGGAGCAGGCTTCTGGCAGGAGCTGTGACCCCATAGAGAGAGGAGCCCACACTGAAGCAGATTTGCTGCAGGAGTTATGACCCCATGGGGAATCCACGCTGGAGCAGTCTGTTCCTGAGGGACTGCACCCCATGGAAGGGACCCACTGTGGAGCAGGGGAAGAGTGTGGGCAGTGTTCTCCCTGAGGAGGAAGGAAGGGCAGAGACTACCTGTGATGAACTGTCTACAAACCCACTCCCAATCCACTTGAGCCACTGGCAGGGAGCAGGTGGAGAATTCAGGAATAAAGTTAAGCCCAGGAAGAAGCGAGGGGTGAGGTGAAGGTGTTGTAAGATTTAGTTTTTTATTTCTCATTATCCTACTCTGATTTGATTGGTAGTAAATTAAATTAACTTTCTCAAGTCAAATCCATTTTGCCCATAATGGTAGCTGGTGTATGGTCTCTGGCCTTATCTTGACCCATGAGCCTTTCATTGTATTTTCTCTCCACTGTCCAGTTGAGGAGGGGGAGTGACAGAGTGGCTTTGATGGGCACCTGGCATCCAGCCAGGGTCAACCCACCAAGTATTTTATTTCCACATGCCCCATATGATACATGTAGGAACAGTCTGTCAGATGCATCTTTTAAATGACTGTTTTGATTCTTTGTTATGCCTGTGGGCTCCACATAGAAGATGCATAAGCAGCATCTAGTTAGGAATAAGTACTCAATGAAAAGTGTGGGAAATACTAACCCATATTGGTTTACCTCTTAGAAATGTAATTTTTATTTTTCAAGACCTAGAATGAAGCATGTTGCAAAAGTAGACAACCAGACATTTCAGAAATGTTCATTATGTTTCAATTTTTGACTACTCAGCTTGAGGAACCTGGTTTTCCAGACATGTTTAGCAGTCTCCCCTCAAAGTTACTAATTAAGTGGTCATTAATTTCAAAAATCTAACAGAACTATTTCAATGGTGGACAAAGAGAAATCAACAGATTCAAGGCAAGTACATCTTTTGAAAAAATAAGCTTATAAAAATAAGTGAAATAGATTGTCCATTTTCATTTTGAAATAAGTTTTCAGCTTTCTGTTATTGTTTTGTTGCTGAATTCCTATAAATCTCCCAGGTATGCTGCTGACTGTGCTGCCATGAACCCTGCTTCTAGTTGAGCATTCCCCTGAGCACTTGCCCTTTAAAATGGGAATGGTGAGCAGTAATCACAAATTAAAGGTCTAGACCTGCCTGTGTGCCCCTGTTGCCACCAGGCACTGGTCTGCTTTTGTGTAGCACTAATTGAACCCTCAGCAGGAATTCCCTGCAGTACCAGCCCCTGGGAAGCTTGTTGGGATGCTGAGCAGAGCCAGCACTAACATGAAATCAGAGCTTCAGTTTCACACTGCTTACTGCCAAGCACCACCATGGGAGGTCAGTGGATTTGTGCCTCGGTATGAAACTCAGCTTCACGGCAGAAGCCAAGTAACTAAACAGAGAGGAAGGCTAGTTGAAGGCTATCAAACCATATGAAAGCTCTGGGTATATGTGTTTGTTTTTAATAAAAAGAGACACCAGCCGGTGACAAATAACCTATTAATCCATGTAAAATGAGGGGCTGTGTTTATAAAGACCTGCATTATTTGTAAATGCAGATATAGAAGTTTTCAAGGAGCCCTGCAGTCTGCTTATGGCGCAGAAGTGGGAAATGGTGAAGGCTCTTTGAGATCCTTTCAGTATGTTCATAAGGAAGAAAAAGTGTTGTATGTCTCTTCCCCCAGATTTGTCGATAAAACTGAAATCAGAACTTCTCAGTGAGCCTTGAGTTATATTTGATATGTCCCTACTGAACTTTCCTGCTCCCATTTGTTTCAAGTAGAATACTGGGACTCTGTCCCAGAAACCTGGAATTTGCTTGTTTAGACTCAAATGTGAGCTTGCTTCGCATTTAGGAAAAGTGAGTTAAAAAATATTCCATGCTCATTATGTTTTGTGCCGTATCAGTCCCTTGTGCGTAATTACTGACAGAATTTTATGCAAGGATGGGACCTCTCACTTTTTTAAGTTCATCTGCTTGTGCTGCCTTCCCATTGTGTGGAATCAGTCCATTATTATGGGCTGATCCCATTCACATTATTTTTCTAACGTCTTCTTGAACACATAAATGCCTGTCCATGTTTTTAATCTGTACAGAATTTGTGTTACTTCACTTGTTTGCCGTTTGGAATGATTGTTCCTGGTTGTAGTATTTCTAGGTGTATTATTCAGTAATCAAAGTAATGAAGACTACAGAAAGATCTTAATACTATCCTCCCCTGTCCCCCCTGTTATGTCTCATTGCCATTAATCCGCCTGTCACAATGTCAGTTCCCTGTTCGCGCTGTCTCGTTTTCTTCTCAAGTCCCTCATGATAGCTGCTTCTGAAACATTTTCCTTTCTACTATTCAAAGGCATTTGGGCACAAACGCATAACAATGATTCTCTCGTCTGCTTCTCTGAAATACAGGCTATTTTAAATGGGATATCCTTTTGAATGGAGAGCTTTCTCTTGCACTCCCTGAACCCCAGTAACATGAAATGTTGGCTCATAGTAGCTCATTTTCCAGACTTCAAATTATTTCTTAGCGAAATGCATACTTTCACAAAGTTAAAAAACAGATTTGTGTCCCAGACTATGAGTTCTCATGATGTATCAAATAATCATCTATTGTAAAGGGACACTCTTACAACATACTGTAAGAATATATCACTGCAGCCTCATTGCTTAGTTGATGTAATACATCATCATAACAGCATCAGACAAGAAACAATGTATTTTAAGCAGCCTTCTATCATACATTTTATTAAAATGAGATTTTTGAGGTGTTAGTGATATGATGGAAATATTCATGGTGAGTTCTCTGTGTATCATTGAAATCATTATTAATGCTGATGGTGATGGCATTTTTTGTAATCTAGGAAACAGTAATTCATGTTCCAGCCCAGTTTGTTGAAGGATAGACTATTTAGCTCACATAATTTTGTTGGATTTTATTTATTTAGTGCTACTTTTGTATTTTTTCTTCAGCCAAATCTTACAAGCAGCATAGAAAAAAAAATATATTTATGACTGCAGTATTGTTTTTCTTTTCAAGCTTGAGTTGAAAATTGTATCAAAGGAGTCTTCTAGTTTGGATTGGTAAAGAAACAAGCTGTGATTCTGTTGTCTGCTGGTTTTACTGTACTGCCTCCTGTCTGGTTTCCCATGCTTGTTAATCTCTTGGCAACTTTCAAGCAAATAGGGCTGAAGACAAGGTGCAAAAATGTGTTAGGTACCTACATGCATCATGAAAGTAAGAAGCCAGATAAAAAAGGAAGTTATGGCTTAATGCCCTAACTGAAGTGAAAACTGACATGTGAATTTAACCCTATTACTAGTGTGCAAAGGTTGTAGGAAAGCATGTTTCATAATTACTGTAGCTTGTGGAAATACTTTTGAAATATAAACATAAGAGTTCCTCATTTGGCATTTCCTCAGTGAACTGTCCCCAGCTATTAATTTTATAGCTTCTAGCTTCCTGCTAAATGTTCATTCAAAGCACTTGCTTTGAAAACTGATTCCATTATTGATTACCAAAACACCAATACACTGAGTTCATGGAACATTCTTTTTAAACTACCACAATAAATTGCTAAGTGACTCTTTGAAAATGCATTTAATGAAGAAGTTCACATGTAGTTGCTATCACTTAACATGCTGGTTCCCTTCAATATTTTGACAAAGATCAGCAGTTTAAAGATAACATTTTTTGTCATGTACAACATCAGTTTTGGTGGCTTTGATCTTTCCAGTGGAATGGTATTTTTCTTTTCTGGCAATAAGTATGGACATACATTTCATTTGGATCTGGCATTCCAACTTTTATAATCCTAGGAGGCTTTCATAATTACTATTATTATCCTGTTATCTTTAATATATTTTGTCTGAGAGATGTGGAAAAATTATTTTCAAACACTTCTAAAATAAAAGCTGAAGCAAGGGATAGATATGCATTTTTCTCCCTGTTTAATTTTTTTAATAGTTGTTCTGTATTTAAAGTGGAGATAAATGGGAGAAAATGTTTTAGATCTAAAGACAGATAGAAATTAAGGTATCTTTTCTATACTGAGCGTGCAATGACCTGGATGGTCCAATCTCTGTGGGATGCAGCAAGTTTTTATATATTGGTGTTCAATATTGTTTGGGAAGCAGCAGTAAATTACATTGTCTCTGCAAGTCCAGAATTATGTGTGTTGGCTTCATGATGTGCTCTGTTCTTAAAAAGGAATTTATTTGAGTTTTAGTAGTTTATTCTAGTTAAGACTTTAGAAGGAACTGAAAGAAAAACCAAGCAAACAACAAAACGACAATCCACAAGCCTCTTGGTGGAGCTCATAAATGACTGATTCATCCAGCCTTAATTCATATATAGTATATCAATCTCTAATTTCTGTTTGATTTTAGTTATAATATTCCTTGGTCTTATTTACACACAATTTAAAAATGACAGTTGCATTAACATAATAACCTTTACAGAAGAAATGAGAAAGCATCAATGCCTTTAATAAAAGTTGTTCATGAAATACAGTTGTTGCAGGACACTTAATTAGAAATATTGTGAGGTCAAAATAAGAACAGAATAAAAACGAATGAGACAGATAATGTTTCCTTGCTGGTAGTAACATCTTGAATACTCACAGTAATTGTAATAACTCTTGTTATAACTACCCAGACATACTGCATGCTTGGTAGCAATGTTTGCACTTTGCCTAATGTGCAAATTCAGATATCGGTGACTGTGTTGAAAATATAATGCATAGTGTCTTTTTGTTAGTACTGTACTCACTAGTGGAGTCAGTGATGGAGCTATGGACCATAAATTGCTTTCCCAATATTTTGGCCATTCTGTATAGACAGGAAACTTTAGCGAGATCATGGTCTGTGCATTTCTTTCTTTGAGAAACTGGTACAGGAGCCTAGTTTATTTGCCAGGTAACATTCATGTTTCATACTGTTTGGGCACAAAGTACATACTACTATCACAAATGGGCTTTCTAGGTTTATGTTTCTTAATGAGTTTTAATGAAATCATTGATTGAGGAGAACAGTATTTAGTATTTCCTGTAGCAAAAGGAAAAGAAATGCTGACCAGTGAGGGCCTTGGTAAATTAGAGCTTGAGATCAGCACAGTATTTGACAAGAGAATTGGGAAGGAATCAAAATACAGTTTTACAGATTTCTTGTTTAGTTGCGAAGGTGCAGTATTTTGAATATATCATTACGAAAGCATTTTTTTTCCTCTTTATTTCTGCATCTGTGGATTTGCCCATTCAATCAGATCAATCTTCTTGCATATAATAAGTGGTAGATAATCTCTATGCAAATTGCTATTAGTGAAGTCAGGGGAGGGGAAGAATAGTACTTAATTCTAACAAATTAAATAAAACTGACATAAAAGACAGCAGTCACTTCAAAGTAAATACATTATGCAAAGCAAGTTCTGCTTTTAAGTGAAGGATCATCTCTACTAGATGTTGGTTGGTTTCAGTTTGTTTTTTGGGAGTTTTCTTTATAAATTTATTCGTATTTAAATACATGCATTCACTTCCAGAACTTGAAGGACAGCAATATCATGTTTTTAGAAGCATTGCTGGCTGTGCTAATACTTAGTGTATTTCAGAAGCCATCCTGATCTTTACTTCTTTGTAAAATTTGTAGACCAAATATTTAGGTCCCAATGAGCACTGTAACACTGCTGATTGGTTAATTCAATATCTATAGTATTGCTTGACTCAATTGCGTGGAAAACACAGTAGAATAGAATAGGGATAGAATAGACTAGAATAGAATAGGGATAGAATAGACTAGAATAGAATAGGATAGAATAGAAACGAAACTCGCGTTCAGCATTTTGTTAGGGGTAAGTGTCAAAAGAAGATAAGTACTTACATTATTGAAGTGTTCACCCAGCCTAATGACTATATGTGACATACAAAAAGAACTAAGAGGAGATGTAATTAAACAGTAATAAAATGTAGAGATTAATTTCTACAGAAGCTATTTTTCACATTGTATGGCTAGCCACTGAGTATAAGCAAATTCTGAAAAAATCATGTAAACAAATCCTGATAACTACAAATACATGAGTTGGACAGGGGAGTATCCCATCCATCTTCTTCCACCTCTTTTTAACCTTAAAGATTTAAAAAATTAACCCCTTCCCCTTTGTTGCTTTATAGTCTATGATCGAACTAGGGAAATGTACATACTGCTGCACATAGACACCTCCGTTCATGCTTTCAGGAGGTGTGCTGTTATCCATAGACCACAAAATAGAAATAAATTTATTTAGCTGAGAGGTTCAAATAGAAATGCCAGCCGGTATTAGTAAAGTAAATATAAACAAAGATAGATACTGTTCAGAAGTAGCTTTTGAAAGGAAAACCAAACTACCTACAGCAAGAAATACTGAACAAAAGGAAAATATTGATGCCTCAATGTAGATGCAAAAAGCCTTCAAAATCAGAGAAAAGACAGCCTAGTGCATTTTTAGGATCTTGGTCTTCTACTCAGGTTGAAGAGGAAGCTCTGAAACAATGGTTTCTGATAGCTCAGATCTCTTTGCTCTTGCACAGCAACTAGAACTGGAAAATCATGCTACAAAATGATGAAGCCAGTAAGGACCGCACTATTTTACAGTATTGGGGTTTTATACATATGGTCAGAATAAACTGTAGGAAGAAGACTCTTTTATTAAAAAAAAATGCTTTGCAGTTACAGTTCTTTAATGGATGTGAATGTAAAATATTCCAGGAGTTCCAACTAAAAAAAAAAAAAAAATAGTAGTAATAATAATATTACAACAATATAATAATAGTAATAATAATAATAATCAAGCTTTGGAAAAAGAGAAAATACTTGTCAAAAGAAAATGTAGTCACAATTTAAGCAGACTAGTTAGTCTTCAGGGAGGATCAGTGACTCCCTTTAATGTACTCTGAGAGTATCCAGCCTCTAACAGATAATAAAGGAGAGGGAATTTCTCCACAGAATTTCTTCAGGGTTTTGTTTGTTTGTTTGCTTTTTGAAAAAAGCAATTAATAATGAGCAGTGCAGAAGTTCCAATACAGAGCAAGTGCTTTATACAGCATTAGATAAGTTAGGCTAGTCCACTCAGGATTTTTTATATGTGCTCCTTCTGTTCTCATATGGAAGGTGGTTAAGAGTGTACAAATGAAATATGCCACAAGTGAATAATTTGAATACACTGGGTCTCAGGCCCTAAAAGTATATCTTTACATTATAAAGCAAAACTGTATGATAACTGAAGTGGTTAATTACGATAAACCATATTGATACTGCAGTGCTTATAGCATCCCCTGCATTTGCACGGCTGACTAGTAGGATAAAACATCAAAATGAAAAACTGTTTGGAAAGAAAGTAATTTGCTGTGGTTTATCTACATTTATTTTACAAAATATTACTACAGGAAAACTGACAAAGATTGTGTTTATTGAAACCCCTATTTATTTCCAGATATGGGACCTCATTACCTAATAGTTTACTATTATGTAAATGTATTTTCTATAAATGTCTAGTATCTGTAAGTAGTTTAGTCTCTAGGTCCCTAATGTAATATATCAAACAATAACTTATTTGTCAAAGAGAGACAGTTCATTAGTATTCAGCAATCATTTGGACAGAATAAAACAGCAACAGTATAAAAATTGATGTTGCGAAACTTAACAAATGACGGAATAAGGAGAGTGTGATTCAGGAAATTGCAGGCCTGCCCTCAAGGGCCATTTATAGGTCACTTGTCTGAATTTTAATATTACATTTGTTTTAGAGAGAGTCTCCAAGTTACTAGGTTGGGAAAGAAGCCAATTTGCAACCATGACATCAATATCCAGGGGGTTCAATAAATGGGAACATAACAACACTTGGGACAGACTCAGGGTGAAAAGGTGTAACACCACCAACTGTGGTGTCATAACTCAGTTTTGCAATTTAATTACTGAATGACATAAACCTTAACTTTTAACATGTTTAAATACTATGAAATTTGCTTGTGAAATCTCTTACCTTTTAATACAAGAAGCAGGCATATGAGTATATGACTTAAAGTATGATACTTCTTGCATTCCATTTAAGTCCGATAAGGTGCGAGCTTCAAAATTTCATATTAGCTGTTCTGCACAGTATTAGACATGTAATTCTCAGTTTCTTGCATGTTGTTTTGCTGTTTCTCAAACTTACAGCTGCTTCTCACATGTGTGGGTCCATCTTCCACTGGTATGCATAAAATGAATTGTAGAGTTACAGAATTTTTACCAACTTACTTAAAAGGGGTGCTTACAACAGAGATGTAAAAATATCTGCAAGTACCTTGTCTCTCATCATTTCTCTAAGGGTTGCTTGAATTTGAGTCTCTTTTATGTGTGGAGTTTGAAGGACATTGTGTATGGCCTTTAAATACCTTCCTAGGCAAAAATACTTCTTCTCTGACTCACAGAAAATGTCACCAGCAAATTTTGTGAATATGCATATATTTCTACATAATGTTCATCTCAGGTGAGAGAACAGCACTGGTGGAGTTCTCTTGCTTTGATTGTTCTGGCTGCCATCATTGTGTATTGAAAAAAAGTGGTTATATTCTAAAAGAATCCATTGTTTCTGACATGCAATTTGTGCATAATTTACTTTTAATTGGGTTTTGGACATGAAAATAAATGAACTGGATAGATAGGTACCTACATACTGAGAAGTGGTTTTCCTATATGCTTGATCCAGATGTCTCTTGTCAGGCTTATTCATAAGGATGTGCCTGTTCATTTGATTCAATATTCTGTTCTCCTGTTATTTTCCTCCTAAAAGCATTGTAACCTCCATTCATCAAGTCTGAGATTAGCCATCTATGGCTTTTCCAAAAGTACCGTGAGCTGCACAGTTGCTGTTGAATCAGAATTAAAATAAAACCTTCTCATAATGCTTTCTCTTTTATATTCAGCACCCTCATTTCCATCTTTCAAAGCGAAATCTGGTTATTTATATTACAGCGAGGTCTGAACCAACTCAGATGAAAAAAATTATCTGCAGATCCTATTTACATTTCTTTAATGCAACACTACATTGGCTTTGTATTAAGAAGATTTTTTAAGAACAAAACAAAAACCTGAAAAAAATCATTATTCTTTCAGAGCATAATGGAAGTGACAGTTAATTGAATGATATGTCACAGTGGTCACTTTATAGAAGATTCAAAAGATAAAACTTCCATAATGGTATTGGAAATACTTATTCTGACCACTGCAAATTACATTCAACAATTCAAATTGGAGCTGTGATAAACATTTATAAACACTGGGCTTTTTTGAAAAAGTAAGAAATACATGTGTATCTGGAATCTGATATCCAACGTTTGTTCCCATAAAGAAGCTACGGTGAAAACCAGCCCCTTCCCACAGACCACTGGCATAGTAGTACCCATGGAGTGATGAAGATAGGCTGAGAAAGTTGGGGCTGTTCAGCCTGGAGAAGAGAAGGCTGTGTGGGGACCGTGTAACAGCCTTCCAGTATCTGAAGGGGGGCTATAGGGATGCTGGAGATGGGCTATTCATTAGGGACTGTAGTGATAGGACAAGGGGTAACGGGTTAAAACTTTAACAGGGGAAGTTTAGATTGGGTATAAGGAAGAAGTTCCTTACTGTAAGGGTGTAGTGAGGCACTGGAATGGGTTGCCCAAGGAAGTTGTGAATGCTCCGTCCCTGGCGGTGTTCAGGGCCAGGTTGGACAGAGCCTTGGGTAGCATGGTTTAGTGGTGTCCCTGCCCATGGCAGGGGGTTGGAACTAGATGATCTTAAGGTCCTTTCCAGCCATAACTATTCTATGATTCTATGATGCCATCTCTGCCACTTGCACATCTCAAGTTGTCAGGAGGAAGGCACTGGGTAGTTCGCATTTTGGGAAGTGCGTGGTGATGGAACTATCCATTTAGGTTTTATCAGATCTATTTACTATATTTTAACAGTGCAAAGTAAACCAGGGTTTTTTTGGGGGCTTTGGGTTGTTTTTTTTTGTGGTTTTGGTTTTTTTTTTTTTCATTTTGTTTTTCACAGCTGTGGAAGTGGACCCCAAATCTGAATCAACCCTTTTTCACTGGCTGATAGATGGTAGCCAAAATTTTGTATGTTAAAAAAAAAATTAGATGGTAACCTTTGATTTTGTCTTTAACAACGATAACTTCATTTCCTATGGGGAACACCTACAGAATGACTTTAAATGAAGCTATCATTCTTTTTCATTCTAAGTGAATATTACTGGCTGTGCATGAAGAAAAGGAACCCTACAGCTCCAGCTTTAAGTTGTGTTTTTCAGCCTCTACTCTCATAATGAAAAAGACCTGCCTTGGCAATCTCTAAAACCAGGACAAAAAATTAGTGTGATTTAGCCCATTGTTTTAATTATGCAGCAATTGATATAGTAGGAGGTTTCTGATACTGTGAATATTTGACATGAAAATATTTGATATGTGAAAAATAACGTGCCATTTACAAGGTAGTTTAAAAAACAGTTCACAACAGATGCTATACAGTGATAGTCTTTTTCAAAATGTCATCTGTCTGCTGTCATGCTTGCTGTGCTGCTTTGGTGAGCAAACAAGAAATGTTATAAGTGCAGCTGATGAGCAGGCAGAGATCATGCATTGATGAGACTGAAGCAGTATTTATCTTTGGTTAAATACAAGACTGAAAAATTAAAATCTAGCCTCATAAAGAACTGTTTGAGAGGTAACGAGTCAATGGCAGCCTGCTAATGACTGACTGTCAGGTGTGGATTTACAGAAGGCCCTAGGAAACCTGTGCTAATAACAAGGGGTTTTATTTAATATTACCTGAAATGTCTCTTCAAGGCAATGTCTATATTATCTGTTATTGCTGACATTTTAGAACCTATGGGGTTTTAAGGTTTGTTATTTTGTTTTTTTTTTTTTTCCTTTCAGAGGACCTTAATGTGTCTTATAACAATCTTAAAGATTCTTACAAACACATATTACTAATAAATTATATCTATATCATTTTATACCAGTAGACATCAAAATAATCCTTAGAAGAGAGAATTGTAATCCTCATCTTTTATGTGCAAAAAATGAAACTTGGAGCTGTGATCTGTCTCAAGCTAAGAGGAAAGGGTGCATCTGATAAACCAGGAGAGGCTTGCCACCCACTGCTGGAGATATGCTTCGTATCCTAACAGGCTCAAGCAGTGTTATTGAATAGCTACCCATTTCTCAGTCATATACTGGCTGAAACAATATACAGAAGGAAAGTCCAAACTCAGTCCGTGTATAGATAGGCAGATAGCTTGCACTTGTTACACTAGGTAGGAATTTAGCCCTTGTTTGACTATTCATAAAAAACAAGACTCAAACTCAGAAATATGTATTGGCCTCCTCTCTGGGGTGATTTTTCTGGCATCCCTATAAGGGGGTTAGTCTATATGCCAGATGGTTTTGTTTTTTTTGCATTATGTTGTTGAAGCTGTTGCGGTCCGGTTACATGACCGGTTCAGAGTTGCTGTTAAAGCTGTAGCTGCTTTTAACCCAAGGGATTATTGCTTAATCACACAAAGATTGAATTTAGTCAGCACAGTAATATGGTCCACGTTTTTGTGGCTGTTGCAGAACAGGGCCCATGTTCACCTAGGACTGAATTCCAAGAAGGAGCAGTCAGGTTGGCTTGCTGCCAGGCAGATACAGAAGAGGCCTCTCCACCTTTGAAGGACAAATGATTTTCTTCTAAAGCCAGCAAAGTTCAACTAATTGCTGCTGTAGGTTAATACAGAGGGCTTGTAAATGGGAACTGACAGTCATGCAGATGAAGGCAAGAGGTCCAAAATGGTGAACTTTATTTCTAGCATGGGAATAATGTCACCCTAATGAAGCTTTGTGGATGCACGGCCCTTCCAAGTTCTGCAACATCTCCTCAGCTGAAGTCCATAGAAACCTTATTTATAGTAAATAAGAGTTTTGTGGTTTTCATGTTTTACAGACTTTAATCTGATAGAGTTTAGGGTTTTACCAACCTCCAACTTTCCAAATCTTGAATTTCCTGGCTAGTGAACTATTAAAATGCAGATTAACTGAACTTCAAACAGATTTATTGCAGATGGCTCCTGCAAAATCCTTTTGGATTACCTGCCTTAGGACATCATTTCCTAGTCTGTGGGGGTTCATTAAGGACATATTTGGATGTGTTAGCTGGGAAAAGGCCAGCAGGAAGAGCATGTTGAAAATTATTCATATTAATATGCTTGATCTAGTGATACAGACTTACCTTTTAGGAACTTTTAAGGTTCTCATTTGCAATGACAAATAAGACATGCAAGCATGTTTCTTATATCATGGCTTTGTTTAAGAGTGCATTTCATAACCTTTGCGTTATTTGTGGCAAAGAAAGTAGCCTGTGCTGAGAATGCAATGAGAAGGAAACAGTAGCCGCAGTGCATGCCCCTCTTAGTTATCAGCTGCAGCAACTTTATTTTCCTCTGAGGAGAGGCTTGAGTTTCAAAACATACCTATGAAGCATTTTGCTTTACTTCTACCACCTAACCCATTTTGAAGTACAGTTAGCCTGGGGTTAGATCTGAAGTTTATTTCATTATGCTTATAAAAAAAAAAAAAAAAAAAAAGCAGTGTTTAGACTTACATGCTTCACTAATTGACTGCCATTTGTTTCTTTAGAAATTGGTGTCAATGCTCTTCAGTTTTTCTGGAGATGTATTTAATCTAAATTTATGCAAGAACACTGTAATGACTTCTTCAGACTACAAGGGGTTTTTCATCACTTTCAACATTTCACCCCTGATTGGGCAAAGCACTTAAATCTAAGTACTTGGGTGCTCAAACTTCTTGCTGAATCAGGTCTGAGGACTTAATGCTGAAATGTTGGTTGCCTAGGTTTTTAAACAAAGTGGAATTGCAGCCCTGTAAACCAGCATCATCTTGAAGCTGTTTAGCAGATACGCAGTAAATTGGAGCCCTTGACAGGGCCAGCAGCGCTGTTTGAGCAGAGGAAGCCAGGGTCTCTCTTGAGCTCAGCTATCCCCCTGCCTGTGTACCACCTAAATGTCATGCTCTTGCGTCTAGATTTTATTCTGTATTTACACAGGTTATTTTGCCTCCGAAGGTGGTTGAAAATGCTTTCCACTTCAGATCTCTAAATGTCTTATTCATTATTGCAAATGAGAAACTAAGAGTATTTAGACAGTGTCAGGCTTACAAACACTCTTTATAGGATCCAGATCCAAGTTATTTTGACTTTGGTGGGTACTCAAATCACTTTCAGTGTACACCTATTCCAAGCTGAAACAGCATATTTCGTTGACAAGCACTTGCTAGAAAAACCGCCAAGCACTGAGGATTGTTCATCCCTTTGGCCTGTAGACTTAAGTTGCCTATGAATTGGCTATAGTCTGACAGATCTATTTCAAATATTGAAACCCGGTCTTCACTGATGAAAATTTAGTGCATTAAAGAATGATGGCAGTTTGTTCCTGTGGCTAGTGCTGACCCTCACACGTGCTTCAGCAGTTTTGTATTCAGTCACAGTGTGCTGGAAACCAAATTTTCAACCATATTTCCTTCTAAAATGTGCTCCTGCACTCATGCGAACAGATGTTTTCGCAGCGACACTTGTGCAGGTTAACAGCCACAATAGTAAAGTGCATGTGGGTTTTAGAGTTTATCCCCTTGAGCTTTTATAAATGCTCTTTTCAGGCTCTAATAGCATTGCTGATGTGTGTGTGAAGTATGCTTGCAGGCATTCATGGCTGCACAGGATTGATGAACATGGCAAGTGGGGGTTGAATGGCAGGTGCTGAAAAAACTACCCTTTTTTCTTTTGGTTTTTAGTGTTCTAGAGCTCTTCGACTGCAGAACTATTCAATTTTATTACAAATGCAGCTATTTTCCATAGTATTATAAGCATAACTATCATGATTGCAGTTTTAATCTGTCATGGATTTGATGTCTCCATCAAACAAAAAAGAAAAGTTTTATTAGAGGCATTTTCTGATAACGTACTTCTAATCCTAAATGCCTGGAAACAGGAGTTATTTGCCAGTTTCTAACTGGTAAACAGCATGAATGCTTCATATGCTTCTGTAGCCACTTCGAAAAGATCCTGCCAAGGTACATAATTCATCAAAGTTTGTATTGGAAAGGGAAAATCAATCAGCTCAGATACTGTTTCAGCCTGAAGCTTGTTGTTGTGCTTGGATGTTTGCTTGCTTTCTGATAATGTTGGGAGCCAGGAAGCTCTCCTCGTTTGGAAAAAATTTGGATGACTGAGCCCTTCTCTAATGGTTATGTGATCCCTGGAGAGCCCAAGACCTCTGTTATTTTACTTTTAGTGAATGAAGAAAATCAGGTATAGAAATGTCAGTAGGAATGCACAAGAGCTACTGATCAGAGTAAAATCTGGTAACATGGCCCAGTTATGTAATGGATTGGGTTAATTTTGTTGCCTCTGGAAATACAGGGAGGCATGAAGCAGAGGTTTCCTAGATGGCAGATCATGGCAGAAAAGGCAAAATTCTTCAGAAAAGCCTGACCCCTACTTCTTAAGGCCTTATTGAAAACACATCAACACATTTTCATAAAAAACGCCTTTTTCTAGGGAGCTGTGCAAAGGATCCAAAACATATTGTGCACTCACATTACAGGTTCTCTAACCTTCTGCAATAATTGGCAGCTAGCCTGCTTAAAGGATAAATTTATGAAGCAGAAAAAGCCTCCCATATGCTTTCCCTTTTAAGGAAAGTCTCATTACTGGAAAGCAGGAGCACAGTGATGGTAAAATACTGTAAGAATCATTTATCAGTCATGCTATCAGCAAAGCTGCAGAAACACAGAACTAGAGAAACTGGACAAGGAAAGCTCTATTTTTTCATCTTCTTCTCCCCATTTCCACCAATGCAAAACTTTCTGGTGCTTTATATCTCTTAGTTTTAAAAACTCAGATCAAAGAGGTATGCCACCATTTCTCTCATTTTTAGCAGTTGCCATAACCATGGATCATAGAATCATAGAATAGTTCGGGTTGAAAGATATTGTTTGTTTCTTTTTCTTATTTTGGTGCTGTAATGTCTAGTGATGACCTTCTGTGGTAACCTGAATAATTCATACTGTAATGTACCTGTCATCCTTAGGGTGTTTTTTGACCAAACCATTTTACCTTGTGTTGTTTACCCACTTTTAATCTTTTCTAAACTTTCCTTCAGCGCCTTATCATTTTTGTTTCTCTTTCAGGAGCTTACCTCCATTTGTTTTTCCTTTGCATTCCAGATAAGGAAAACATATTGTGACATCCAGGTTGTTTAGTACCTTTCAACTGCTAAACAAGGGCTGAGCTGCATTTGCAGAAGCATCACTTTTGGCTGTACTATGGCAAAGCAAACCTATGATGGACTTAACTGAGGTCAAAGTGGAGAAGTCACTAACATTGTTACCCTATCTTCTCCCATTTCTCCCTGGGTTTAGCAATCTGCATTTCTTCGGAAGCTAATCTCTCTTCATGGTGTTTTTATACTCTCTGCCTCTATTTGTTGCTGCTGTGTTCACAAGCCCCTTTCCTTTTTAGTGCCGTTGGTTAATTTAACTGATGTTCTTCCTTCTTCCCTATTATTTTTCAGGGTTTTAAATGAGATGTTAAGCCCTTTTTTTTTTTTTTCGTGATGCTTCTTTCAATGCACTGTAACACCAACATTCTTCCCAAAATCGAGCACTCAGTCCATGTGAACTCATGAAATCTTCAGGTCATGTAGGAAGTGTCTGAAAGAAAGAAGCAGACAATCATAAGCAAGGAACAGAATTTGATAAACAGCATTCAATAATATCAAATAAATGCAACTGTCAGCTCCATGTTGATGAATCACAGATGTACCTCCCTATTCCCAGCTTCTTGATTTCCTCTTCCTGACTTTCAACATTCTAATTATAGGGAGAGTGAGAGGTTTATTACTTCATCCTTCCAGCTTCCTTCTGTTTCTAACAAAAGTATAAATACGTTCCCAGTCTTCTAGTGTTTCATTTGTTTGGGGATTTTCTTCCCACTAAATAGTTGCAGTATTCTTTCCATTTAATGAAATGATTTCAGCTTTCCCTCCAGCTTAGTGAGTTGGAAGTTAGCAGTGAACAGGAATAGTCCATTGCTTTGGTCTGTAGTTTATGAAATCTGTGAGAAGAAAAGGAAACACTTGTGAAGGCTTTCTGCCTGCTCAGGAAGGGTCTTCATTTTGCTTTTCTAATTTTATTTAGAGTACATGGCTTAGTAAATTAGATTCAGTTCAGCAGAAGTGTTATCCAAATGCTATAGCTTTTTGTTTTCCCAAACAAATGTTATTTTTCAAAACTCATTTTTTAGCATGAGTTTTAAATTTTTTTCTCAAATTTACTTAACATTTATGGTTAGCAGTGTGTAAGGTCTAAGAGGGCTTTAGACGTTAAGTAACCACACACAGACATCTGCATTCTGATTCTTTTGTTGTTATTATAGCGTAAATAAGAGATTTTTAGGTAGCCATTAGGGTGATACTGTATCATACTAATTGATTAGATTGTGGTTTTCTAAGTAATATACGGTGGTTTCTAAAGGGGTTTGCAACAATTCCACAGCACCATAAGAATTTGTGTGTTTTACAGAGAAGTACATTATATGGAGTCATGCATGTAGGATAAAAAGGCAGCACAAGCAGGCTTTATCAGTGTAGGGCCCCCAAGGGTTGTGCACAATACAAGATAATCCAATTAGAGCCACAGGCAGTTTTTTCAATCTCTTAATCGGCATTGCAGCACTTGCAGATGGATATTATTGCCCAGTACTTAAACTTTTTTACTCCATTTTTCTGTCTGTAGCCCTTCGCCTTGCCAACTCACCTTGAAGAAATGGCAGGCAGAACCATATAAAACTTTTATGACTTTGGCATCTGCACTGTTTTGTCACATGAAAGATAAGTATAATTGTGACAGTAAAGAGGAAGCTGGCAACCCTTTAAGATGGTTTTACAGGTGTAGTTTTCCCTGCATCCCAAACACAAGGACTAGCTGATCCGCCTGAGCAATGCTTCACCCACCCTTAATGTCTGTAAACAGAATCTGCAGGACCAACTTCATTCTGAGGCTAATGCTTTTAAAAGAGGCAGGATGATCTAGGGCAAAGGAGCAGGTGTTGGCTGCATTTGAGCTCTGGTTTGCAGGAGGTACAGATTCATTGTGTGACCTTGCATTGAGTCATTTGACTTCCAGTGTTTCAGTTGTGCTGTAAAATTGACTAAAAGCAGGACTTAAACCAGACACTGCATCCTGGATAAATAATAGACTCAGAGAAAACATATAGGAGGAGGAAATTATGTTAAGATTTTTGTATCTTAAAATACATTTTCTGACAGAAAGGGTGGGTCTGCTATGGATGAATAACCTGTTAGCATAAATTACTGTTATTTTCAGTATCGGCTTACCAGGTATATGTATCACAGAGTGATAGAGTCTGCTTGATTTTATGGTACATTAACTTAGCCAGAATGCATTTATTATATTTAAAACCTCCTAGATACCTGCAGTGGGAACAAAGATTGTATAATTTTTATTTTATTTTTTTTTTTTATCTTGTGGGAAACCAAATGCTTTGAATATAAAATATTCTAAGGGTGAAAAGTTAATTCTGTTTACCCCTCCATAGTGAGAGTATAGGCAAAAGGTAATCTGATTACTAATTTGAAAACAGAAGAAAGAAACCAATATAGTGATGAAATAACTGCTACTTCCATTTCTGGCCTTTGTATTATTTGAAATAATAAATAGATGTAATAGGTGAGCTGTGATGCTTTCATTATTTTATGACAAGCAACTTCTCCAATCAATTATTCACTTTGGAATTGCTTGAGGGGGTTGATTTTAAAACATATATGCAAGATTTTGCTGCAACAGCAATAAACAGCAGGAAATGTACCAGTGTTCAATTCCCATTTTAAATGAGGAATGCAGTCTATGACATTAATAGAAATATCTTCATTAAGTTCACTGGCTTCACTGCCTCAGAAAATAATCATCTGTTCTTGAAAGTACCGCAAAATCCTCATGAGCAAACTCATAGGAAGTGATGGATAAAGGTTTCAGTTTTGGATGGCTTTTCCATACAGGTCTTGAGTGAGTTAGTTATTACATTCCTACTTGGTTACTTTATTATCTGATCTCTTATCATCTATTTGATAACAGCTGTGCCACTTTATTCACTCTGTTTTGTACACTGGCCCGTAGTTGATCTGCTTATGCAGGGAACAGGTCTTGGTGTGGATACTGTGGTATGCAGAAAGCTGTCCAGTCTTTATTTGTCAGCAATGATATTCATTGATTCTAAGATAGATATGTATATTTTACAAAAAAAAAAAAAGTTAAATTCATCACCATATTTTGAAAGCAGACAACTTGCTAGTTCCACAACTCCTGTGCCTGGAACAAGATAAGGGATTAAAATTATACGTATTTAAAGTGCAAGAAGCCTGAAACCCCCAAGCAGTAGCAAGCCAAAGGAGGCAGTAAGTACTATGATCTAGACATGGACTTTCTCCTTTACTCTATGAAGTGAGGTACAATCCACAATACCTGTGAGCTTATCAGAAATAGCTTTTAAGTCACATAGAGTACTTGTGAATGCAAAGTGCCAATGCAAATAATGACCATATAGTTACAAAGAGTGATGTGGTACTACACAACAGTCCAAACAAGACTGCTTTCCTTTTTTCTAATTTTTTGGCTGTCCAGCTATAATACCCTTTTATTCAATGTTATTTTAGTACAATAGCACCTTTTCTCCATGCTTTATATGTATTTTGACATAGATCTGGGAAGAAGGAAAAAGCCAGAAGGAAGCATGAACTGTCCTCCATGGCCAGTTCCCAACAGCTATCAGGAAGTGATTTACAGTATTAAGTAACTATTTTTCAAACCTTGTACAGCATTATTTTTGTTCAGCTACTTTTAGTGTGAGATATAGCACGTTGTTGACTATGATGCATACATATTGTGAAACAGTATTTGGGGCAGTGCACAGCAGCATTTAAAAATGGTTTAGAATGAATCAGACACCATAGCAACACAGGGAAACAATATAAACTATATGTATGTTTTCAGAAGTTAACAAATGAGATGAGCTTTCTTCAGTAACTGTCTCATGAGTGAAGAACAAAAACACAAGTACTTTAACTGTCAAGTGATCTTCTACACCATCAACTAAGATACAAAGTTATGCATGTTACATTAGAAGCTGAGAAATCATGAAAAAATTAATCAAGCCAGCACGTCAACTCATTGTATCACACTCATCCTCTGCTGAAGACAGTTGGTATTTTGCTGGAAGTACATTGCCCAAAATGGGATGTGAGTCTATACTGCAGTGTCAGAGATGCTTTGTTAACTGAAACAATCCTCTGAGTCAGCAGAATTAATGTTCAGTATAAATACATTTTCTCACAAATCTCAAGCATACCAAGAATGCAATCTGCTGCAATCAGTGGGTGTGCTTTACATTCAGTAACTTTGTCAGGATGTCACAAGGGTACTAGAGAGGGACTCTTCGTTAGGGACTATAGTGATAGTACAAGAGGTAATGGGTTTAAACTTACACAGGGGAAGTTCAGGTTAGATATAAGGAAGTTGTTCTTTACTGTGAGGGTAGTGAGGCACTGGAACAGGTTGCCCAAAGAAGTGGTGAATCTCCATCCCTGGCTGTATGCAAGGCCAGGTTAGACAGGGCCTTGGGTGACATGGTTTAGCGTGAGGTGTCCATGCCCATGGCAGGGGGGTTGGAACTAGATGATCTTAAGGTCTTTTCCAACCCTGACTGTTCTGATTCGGTGTTGCTTGAGATCTGATGGTAATTAATGATGTGTTATTTGGGGTCTGTGGAGCAAAGTCTATTAAAACTTAATCTTTTTCATCAGTTAGCACCCAGCTTACGTTATACGGTACTTTAAAAGAGTATTCACACTGGTATTTTAAAGGCAGGCATGTGGTTGAAAAAAATCTTCAATATACAATACTAAACAACAGCAAAAATCACCTGTTAATACCTACTGTCTGTGATCTTTATTTTCAGATAAGGTGGTCTTTGGTCCCGTGAGTTGATATCTCCTGCCTTCAAGTGAAGTTACATGAAAGAGGTTTAGTGGCATAGTCCTGGCTTTATTTGTTTTTCATAGGTAATGATATTCCCTGGACTGGATTAAACATTTCCCCTTTGTAAATAACACAGATACCATTCTACTGGCCATGCAGAAAATACTAGGTTTAAGTGACAAGCTTTGCATATGTAACATAATCCCTTGAAGGAGAGATACCTCCCATTGCGTGTATCTTCCTATACAATTAAGGAGGCTGTTTCAGTTATTTAAGAGAAATAAGTGCAGGAGAATAGAGCCCTTAGAAATTAACATTAGTTATCCCAAAAGGGATCTAGTGAAAATGGAAGCTTAAAAGGGTCTACACAGTTTAATTCATGCACCATCTGTTTTGGGGAAAATTAGCACAGATTAGACTTTCCAACTTATCTGAGGCTAAGAAAGTGCCTTTAAAACCTGTACTATTTGGTTAAGTGTTAAAAACAAATTAGAGCATTTTACTTACTACGTGAATACTGTGCATATTATTTCACTTTGTAGTAAGCTATAAGAATTGTAACAGCAAAATAGAGGACTGATGCCTCCGAGCAAGCCCCTCTCTCATAACGTTTCTTAGCTGCCTTATAGAAGTGCTTGACATTCATGTCCTTTTCTGAGCACTGTTTTGTTAGACGTGACCATTTTGTATAAATGCAATTCTTGCTCAGGACTGAGAATTTGTTCCCTGTGACCTCTGACTCGTGTTCCTTCTCTCAGTTTGGCTGTAAGTGGGTTTTGTAAGCTTCAAGACATCTAATTTCATCCAAATGTGAGTAACGGAAGATTATCCCCCCTGTAAAAGAATCCTCATGCTCAAGACCGTGTAATTGTATTGTATCAAAGTATTAGTTTATAATTTTAAAGTAGCTTTCACAAAAAGTGTTAGATTTTAAAACACAGGACAGGAACATGAAATAATTTAGGTTTTGTTGGTTTTATTATCCTCACTTTGCTACTTCCCAGGTTTCTGTATTCTTATGGCAAAAAAGTGAAACTAGCCATGCTAGATGAGGCTGTTACATGATACCACCCAACTAGGCAATGTTGAATACCTGGCTTCCTGCTGTGGACCGAATATAGGGACAGTCAATGCAAAGTTAGCATCTTTAAAAGTATTATTTACCTCAGCTGGACTCTGGTTTTCTTTCGCTGTATCTGTTGCAGGAATTTTTAAATTAGAGCAATCTCTGTTATTGGAAGCTGGATGGCATATGTAGACACATTTTTCTCTCAAAGATTTCCAGAATTTTATTTCAGATTCCAGTCATCTCACATAATTAAGTACCTGAAACATCTGTTATTTTCTGCTACCCATTAACTATCACTTAGTTTAGCCACTTTGTTAATGCCATGTATTTGATGCAGTATCTATGAGTGCGCCAACTAATGTCATGCTTTCATATATCTCAAAAGATTAAGAGCCTAGAATCACACCCTTGCTTGGTTTGAACTGGTAAGTTTTCTTGACTGCACTAGAATTAGTTAGCCTTAGAAGAGCAATAAGCCTGGTCCATCTGTAGATGGAGATATGCTTTTTTTCAGATGGTGTAGTGTTAATGTATTTGATATTACAGAGTGGAGTGAAAAGATCCAGCATCTTAAAGAAAACTAGAGCTCTGCATTTAGTTGAGGCTGCATTAGACGATCTTTAAAAGAATTTTTTAATTGTAACAAAATAAAGTTAGAAAGTTGTCTTTCAGCAACTGAACAAGCATTTGAGATCATTACTGGAAACAGTACAAGCATTCTTGTATTGGGATTTAATTAGTGAATGAAACTTCATTTAGTGAAGCTGATAGCATGTGTCTGCATGTGCTCGCATGTATAAACTGTATCTTACTAATACCTTTTAATAAAGATATTTCAGCTTTGCTTATGTGGTATCAAGGTGCTAACTGAAAAGTGAAACTCAGATTACTAGGTTTGTTCTTCTGGTAGTCCAGAAGCCTACTTTGAGTTAATCAGTTATTTTTTACAGGTGACATCTAATCTATAAGAATAAATTACTTTGCACTCTTATTATGCCTTAATTGAAGCGCACCAATGTGAAATTGCAATAGATGGAGCTACAGTGATTCTAGCCTGAAGCAGAGTTAGGGTGGATTTGAGGCTTCTTTCCTTCCCTTTTCCTTGGACTAAGGACAATTCTTTGATATTCACATTTATTTAAAATGTTGCTGGAAAAGATAGGGGATATGCATATGACCAGGTGTTTTTTAAGACTGCCCTGAAGAAATACACAGGAATTGTATGTATGATCTAGATACTAATACATATATTTTATGTCCTACTGTTTTGTTCAACAGCAGTACAGTCAGCAGGCTATTAAAGTCAGCTGGGGAGGAATAGTTTAATAGCCATCAATTTTTTTTTTGGTAAATGGCAGTTACCATCTTTGTAACAGCAACCCTCATCCCGTTTGTGACTTTTCTTCAGCTCTGTGCATTTAAGAGAAAAAAATGTGTTGCAGTGTAGTAAAGTCATTGTGAAGAGATAAAGCATCTCGTCCTATGGAACAGGAAATTTCAGATACAGCAGAAAGCAAGAATTGTGCTAGGAGAGGCAGGATGCCGTATATGAAAGTAAAAGACATATGGTGATGCAGTTTCTTAGTTCACATTTTACCAGAACTCTTAGATATTTACCAGGAAATTAGATTTAATGCCTCTGTCTAGGCATATATACTCTTACAAATGTTTCTGGTGTTCAGTTAATAACATTAAAAGCAGTATAAGAATCTTGCTAGCACAAGCCTGTATATGAAGATAGTTGTTTGCAGCATATTTTTGTTACAGACCTCTCCGAGTTTTCCTTAGTGGCTCAGATGGTCATAAAGTACGTTTGTGGTTGCTCTTAATTGGTTTGCTTTTCATAGTGATCTTTAGCCCCTGAGAAGTAGTCCACAGAGTTTTAGAGGTCCACAAGTGTAAGTTGAAAACCTGCTATATTTCTTAGCTTTCTTACTGTTGGACAAGTCCCTTTCTCTAGTTAAAAATAGAATCAGCATCTCTGCCTTCATAAACACAAAATGGCTGCTGCAATTTCAAGCTGTGATATATATAGAAAACCTGATGTGCTACAGTTGTGGTGGTGTTGCAGTGTCCTCCAGCATGCCTCACGTTACAATTCAAACTGAAACTGTGTTGCTGTTTTTTCTACTTACTTTTTCTTACCAGAAGTCATTCTTACATGTAGGCTAAGATAGCCACAAATAGAGTGTCTTCAGTAAGACAAATATGCGTCTAGGTTTTTAAAGAGACAGAGCAGAATGTCGTCCTTCTGATTGCTCTGCTACCACTGCATATTTTATTGCAGCAGGAAAACAGATGGGGATGTGATACCACAGATAGGTCAAGGAGCTGGTCAACCACGAAGCTTCTGTAGAGAGCATGGCAGATTGTTATCACAGGGGTAAAAATATTATCAAGTATTCAGGATGACTTGTCAAGTGATAAATTGATTGTGTGCCCCTAAGTATATTTCAGAGAGCATAGTGGACACATATAAATTCACATGAATAACAGAACTCCAAGAGTAATGTTGACACTGATTAAATACGATTTAAGGTTTTAGATAAAGAGAAGGGAAGGGACAAGGAAAGGCAGAGGAAAAGAGAAAGGAGCAGGATAGAAAAGAAGTTTCATTTCTCAGGCTTTCTCAAAACTTATTTAAATTTCAAGTACATTTAAAACGTCTCTCTGCACTGATCAGGCTACAGAAGTCAGATCTTGATGATTGATGTCTCATATGTTGTTTAACTCACACATTCAAAAGCAAGAGGGCATTTTTATGATGATCTGGTATCACCTCTACCTGTATTATACTGTTCATAAAACTTTCCTGAAATAAATCTTATCCTAACAGTGACATATTTTTAGAAAGTATCCAGTTCTGATTTAAAAATGCAAACGATGACATGTTGAATACAGTTCTTGGTAAATTGGTCCAGTGGTTAATCTTTTCTATTTATTTTCAAATAAGAAGATTTGAGTTTCATTTGAGTAAATTAGTACCATAATTTCTGTGTTCTGATTGAAAGATTGCACTTTCAAATAGCTGCTAGGCTTCTAACTAGTTATTTGCATATATAGTTTTATGTGAAGATTTCTGACTTTCCTTTCATCAGCTCATAGAATATATATCAGCATTGATTGGACCCTCACTGCAAATCTTAACACTGTGAAGAAGTATCAAAAATTAGGGATCTGTCCCTGTCAATGGAACTCATAATTATGGGGAGGTGTTTATTTCTAAAATACATATTTTCCCTTCTAGTGAAATTAAACCCGTCCTTTCTCTCATCCACACACATATTCAAAATTCTGAAAAACTGAGTGGTATTGCTGAAAATATATACTAATATACAACCAGGGTGACCATTATACAGCAAAGATGATTTCCAGGCCTAATTTAGAAAAACCATTCTCTGACACATAACAATCAGTTGAAATGTATTACCTGAAAGATGTTTTTGAAAGCTGAATCTGGACTATATGTAGTTTTAAGTAGCTGCACATATTACACTGCTCATGATATACCAAAAATCTCTCAAATATATTGGGTAGAGAGATCTTCTGGGCTGTCTTGAGATAATGAGCTCATTTTACCCAAATCTTGAAGGAAAATGGAAAGCAGACTTTTTTATTGGGTCATTTTTGACTTTTAAAGTCTTGCACATTAAGAACATTGATGTTTGTTAACTCTCCACTATAACATGTTTTCCAGGTTTGTAGCTGCCTTCTTTAATTGTATCATTCAAAGTTAAAAGTTATGGCTTGTCACATAAAAGACTAGCATATCTTAACACCTTGTTTCTGACCTTGCTACTGGAAATGAGGATACTGAGAGACCACAGTCTTTCAGGACAGGTATTTGACACAATGTGCTATGGGCTGCTTAATTTTTGCATATAGCACTACTTGAGGTTAGTTGTTCTGGAACAGCTGTGCACTCAGTCCTGGTGAAGACAAGAATCTTTCCCTCAGGGCATCACTTTCTTCTGCCAAGTAGGAAAGTCAAGTGATAGCTTTGGCAATGGACTTCTCTGTTCTCTCATGTAGTCCATATCATTTGGGCTTTGGCTGAGTATATTTGGAAGGATCAGTATGAGTTTGATTTTTATTATTCTGCATTTTATAATATAATAAGATTTGATTTTGCCTATGTTGTCTTTTAGAGACTATTGATTTTATTTATATTTTTTGTTATTCAGAGATGGTGGTTCATAAAAGCATTGCTACTTAGTAATATAGCCTTGTTAATTTCCTGTGGAAAGTTCGTATGCACATTAAAAATACTTTAAACTGAAAGTTCTATTGCTCTAGGACATGACTGGGCGTTGTACCAGTAACTGTTTTTTTACCTTGTGGGAAGACACATATGCTCTGTCGATGGCAGAATTGCTTATTTTTTCAAAAATTAAAATAGTCAAAGGTACCTGCTCTTTTCTGTATCAAACTCCATCTTTTTTTTCCCTCTGTATTTTTAAAACAGAAAAAAAGACAATCAAATCAAACATACTCTAGCTGTCTTTTGTGTCCACCTGTGTCAAATGTCATTCATGAATTCTTAAGACATACTTCTACTTTCTGATATGTGTCAGCGCGTATCACTTAAAATCCTGTAAAATTAGTTTCTGCACCTGTATTTCTGAGACTAGACTAGCCTCCTTCTTTTGCAGCATATCCAGAAATCAGTATTAAAGGTCACTGCTAGTGGGTAGCCTTATTCATTATGTAATTCTTTCAAAGTATGTCTGAGGAGACCTTATAGCAACCTTCTGGTATCTAAAGGGGCCTGCAAGAAATCTGGAGAGAAACTTTGTAAGGATGTGTGGAAATAAGACAAGGGAGAATGGCTTTATGCTGAAAGAGGATAGGTTTAGATTAGATATAAGGAAAAGATTCTTTATTGTGAGGATGGTGAAGCACTGGAACAGGCTGGCCAGAGAAGTTGTGGCTGCCCCACCCCTGGAAGTGTTCAAGGCCAGGTTGGACTGGGCTTTGAGCAACCTGGATTAGTAGAGGATAACCATTTGGGACCAGCTGTGTTGTACCTTGAGTAGAGGTCTGACAAGCAGAGGGGAGCTGAAGCCCCTTTTTTCTGGCATTGAAGCCAAAACATTGGCTGCAATAACTGCCTGCATAGCAAAGGATCAGTTTCCACCTCCCACCTTGATACCAACCCTATTGCCTGAGCTTAGAGAATTGCTTCTGTGAATCTTGTCTCTGTGGCTGACAGTACTGTAACAAACAGCTGACTTTTTGTATTCTTATCATTGTCCTGCGTCTGACAACCTGCCACACACTGCAGGAGCTGTGACCCACTAACCGGTCACACTTGACATATGGGTCAGGAGAGCCGGAGAGAAACAACATCGTGCCGTGCTGTGCTGCAGGCAGCGAAAATGGCCAGCAAGGTGCTTTACAAACATTGACTTGCTTCATTGTGTAGATCTGCCTCAAACCCTGACCCCTTGTGCAAGCATGGGATTGTCACAGAGACTGATGCAATGTCTCACACATAGAAAATACCCAGAATTTTAGAGACTTCCCATAACTTTCCTGACATAACAAACAAGGCAGAATGGAAAATAACCATTGGCCATGTAAAAGACAGGCAGCTAGAGATTTTGAAAGCACACTCAAACTTTTATCATTTCTTTACTGAAACTTGTAAGACAAAGTCAGTCATCCTTTTCTCACAGCCTCAGGGAATGCTAGAAATTATAATCTCAGTCTGTTTTAGCCTATGGGATACTTGCTAAGAAAGTCGCAGCAAATCTAAGTATCTTCCTTATGTAATGGTTGAGGATAATCTTTCCAGGATAGGAAAAAAATCTGGCTTAATCCAGAGGTGACTTAATCTACTTCACAGATGCATCACTTTAGAATTTACTAGTTAATGAATACTGTAGCTGTTTCTCATTACTTGCAGCACAATTTGTTGTTCATACACTTAACCATGAGGTACTGTTCTTACAGTAAGACAGCTTAATTAAAACAGTTAAGTAGTTGAGCTGTTTCCTAAGTTTTTCCAAGTGACTGAGGTTATGTGAATAGTGGAAACAACTATGCACAAAAAACTGTTATGTTTCTGAGGTGTTCTTACTAAGTCACCCATATAGTCCAGCTATACTGAATGGATGGATTTTCATTCTATAAGGGTCTTAGGAAAAAAAAAAAAAACCAAACCAAACAAAACACAGCTCTAAAACATTTGCAATTAAACTGGCCTTATATCAGAACTCTTCCTGGCCCTCACCGATTGATCACTGTTACGTGGCATATTCAGGTCTTTTGATAGTCACAACTTGATCGCTGCAAAAGCACAAGCCTAACACATCCCAAGAAAGAGCTGTGAGCTGAAAAATTCAGTTTTGGCTATTTGCATGGAAGATACTTATTTTACATGGAAGAACCTTGTTTTATAAAGTTTATGGAATGACATCAGAAAGTACACTTTTTTGAACAATTAATGTGAGCAGTTACTTAACTTTATGATGTGAAAACTGGATTGTTTGCAAATATATCCATATAATGTATAGAATGGCAGACTCATGGAATGGTTTGGGTTGGAAAGAACCTTTAAAGGTTAGCTAGTCCAAACCCCCTGCAGAGAGTAGGGGGACATGTTCAACTAGATCAGGTTGCTCAGAGCACTGTCCAACCTGACAATGTACATCTGTTAACAAATATTTTGCAACAGAACATGTTTTCTAATTGTTTAAAAGTACACCTGTAAAGATTCTGACACATTAATTTGCCTTCTATACATGATCATCCCCCTGTATGCAGTGCTGGTGGAGCTGTACGTCGAATACTGTGGTCAGTTTTGGTCACTACAAGAAAGAAATTGAGGTGCTGGAGTGTGTCTAAAGAAGGGCAACAAAGCTGGTGAAGGGTCTGGAGCACAAGTCTTACGAGGAGTAGTTGAGGGAATCACAGTTGTTTAGCCTGGAGAAAAGGAGGCTCAGGGGAGACCTTATCGCTCTTAACAGCCACCCGAAAGGAGGATCAAGAGAGGTGGGTGTTGGTTTGGTTGGTAACAAGCAATAGGACAAGAGGAAATGGTCTCAAGTTGTGCCAGGGGAGGTTTACATTGAGCATTAGGAAAAATTCCTTTCCTGAAAGGGTTATCAAACATTGGACCAGGCTGCCCAGGGGGGTGGTGGAGTCACCATCCCTGGAGGCATTTAAAAGACACACAGATATGGCACTTAGGAACAGGGTTTAGTGCTGGACTTGGCAGTACTGTGTTAATGGTTGGACTCTATGATCTTACAAGTCTTTTTCAACCTAAACAATTCTATGATTCTGTAATCTTAAACAGCCAGGAAAGAGTGCATAATTATGTAGCATGATACGTTTCAAATCTCATGGACCTAAGCTAAAATTTTGCACTTCTGAAATCATTAATATGTGTGTGGCAGAAAGCTACAGTAACAGATGAGTACTTTGCTAATGTTGCAGTTACTCTTTTTGTATATCAAATGAGTTTGGTACAAAAATCCTTATTGAGCAGCACTTTCAGAAGACTTGATTTATCTGATTCTTGAGCAGAGATATATTGCAGATGTCTAGAAAGGAATACTATTCTTGCACTGAATAGTTTATATTCTCCTATATCTTCCTTATGGGAGTTCCTAGTCCTTTTCGTCACCTTACGCCTTATCCATTACTAAAATATGCTATTAATATTAGGATGTATTGGTCAGCAAAGTGAGGAGCAGTATCCTCTGCTTCATGAATATCACATATACATTAATGTTCACAGAGCTGTTGCCCATGTAATTCATTCAGATTATTAGCCAATGCAAATTAAGAGAAATGTCTGAGATGAAAATAAATGTGCTCTTTAAGTTTAACCACATTGCTTAAAATTTGCTTGTCTTGCTCACATTTCTAACTGAGTAGGTATAGTTTAAAGGGCAACTGAAATTTTCTGTATGTGGCAATTACCATTCAGTATTAATGGAGGGTGTCAAACTAAAGTCCTAACCAAGGAACTAGGAATCCAGAAGGAATATAAATTCTTCCCTCAAAACATGTCTTGCATTCTTCCACTATGCATTGATGCATTTATACTTGTACAAGTTAACATTCGCTTTTAACAAAATAAAACATCACATTTGACTACATAGGGAATTGTAACTGGAAACATAGCTAAATTATTATAACACATGCCTGAACAGGTGGGTAGTATTAAAGTCTTAAGTGTTACTGCTTTCAGTAGCACAGCTCTTTGAAAAAACCTTTTAGGCATATCAGACCAGTTTTTATAAGTTCTTGTGGTTTATTTTTAGAGTAGCATTTGTTGCTTTGTATTTTCTCACAGGCAGATATTTTTATTTTTTCAAACAAGACATTCTGCCCCTTACTTTCATCCAGCCACAATGGCTGCTGGGTTATGAAACATTTACATGGACAGAACTCATCAGAGGGAAGATTTGGTTCTCTGTGATGTGAAATGGCACTTTCATACCCACCAGCCTGCACCTGGTGTTTTACTGCCTCACCAAGTTGTATCAGGCCCTTACATTAGGAAAAGTTCTGTCTTGGTCTTCCCCTCTGCATGAATTTGAATGCTCAAATTAGGCCAGACCTTAAAATAATTAAATCTATGAAGGTGCGGGTTTTTTTAAATATTTAAAGTTTCACAACTCCGCTGTTTTTATTTGCTCTTTAAAAATGCTGGAATCATAGTAGAAAAAAAAGATTTATCTGAATGGCAAACAGAAATCATTACCCAGGCAGATAAACCTATAAGGCATTAAAATTAACCTGAACTCAAAATACAGGGCTTGGTTGTGGCAAACTCTGCCTATTTTACTAACGGACATGTAACAGAGAAATGGTCTAAATGAGCTTAATAAATCTCTTTCTTATACTCACAAAAGACCATATGCTCACTTCCATAATTCTATTAGAGTCTGCTGCTTTGGAGGAGATAAAAGTAAGAGATAACCTCTCCATTCAGACTTATAAAATAGCAATTATTCAGCTGATGATTGGAATATTTCCAGTAGAAGGACTTAATTATGGAACAAAATTAACTCATTCTTACCTAATTTGAGAATAACAGAAAAATAAGCGCTTTTTTTTTTTTTTTTCTTCCCAATTTTTTTTTTGGAATAACTAAACAATTTGCTTCACTTTTTTTTTACATGAGGAAAAGGTGGTGGCATATGACAGCAGCGTTCTTGGTCAGATGACAATCCAAGGATAATAAGAAAACAGCAATTGCAGAAAAAGATAATTTATTTTAATAGACTACCTGATACAGTTTAAAAACAGACAGGCTTTCAGACACACCGGCCCTTTTCAGCAAAAGCAGGTTCCCCTCTGTGGCTCAAAATTGCTAGCTTAATATCTAGATAGAGTCATAAGAATGCATAGTAGTGTATGGAATCTGTATTAATTACATACTGAAAACTCCTCTTGTGATAAAGACTGAACATATTGTTGCAATCTCTCTTTTATCCAAGTGATAAATAGGAATAAGTACTTGTACCCACCGAGCTACAAAGTGGGTATGCTGCTGTGTGTTAAAATATTTCTCTGCAGGTGTTTGGTTAGATGAGTTTATCTGTATTAAGGCGCTCCTCAAAAAAAAAACAACAAACCCACAAACTGTGAAAAAAAAAACCTCATCGATTTTATCAGTCCTATCTCTGATTTCATGGCATTATGAGTACTACTAAGCCATGCTGATATTACTGCGTGGAAAAAAAAAGGCATGAACAGGTGGTGATATTAACAGGCTTCTTATAGTTCTGAAAAATGAGATAGAAATGTTTCCTGTCACGAAAGTCAACATCAGTCATCATCTATCTTGTGTGGATATGGAAGTCAGCCAATGTGGTTCTTGCTGAGGAGGCGTGAGATATTTCTTTAGCATCGGAGCTGTTGCTCTGGACACAAGTCATAATTTGTCTAATAGAGATGAATGAGAATAATATTAGTAATACGTCCTTTTTTTTTTTTTTTTTACATTAACTGAAAGCTCCCCCTTCTGGCACATTTCGTGAACTGAATGCAAGGTTCCTGATATCTGCTCTTCAGCAACAGGAGACATTTCCTCTTTTGCCCTCTTTTTAAGATCCTTTTCATAAAGATTCTTTAAGATTCTTATAGGAATATATTTATAGTTTTCCAAGGATTTCAGATTTCCCCATCAAGTGCTGGGGTTTGATGTGAACTCATTCATCAGCAGGGGATTATCCTAAGGCTTTACCTGTAATTTTCATGTGTTACTTTTCCAGACAAAGACTTACTTGCTTCCCACTTTGCTGTGTATTTTATAGAGTAAGGAAAGCAACTTTCTCAGAAAGTTTGTGTTAGCATTTTTTTTCCTTCAGGCAATCACTATGTCTCAACTATAACCCTAACATCTCTTTTCCTAATAAACCCCTTGGAGTCACCTTGACAAATCTACGGGATCTTTTTGAACCAACACTGTAGCTCTGCAGAGAGCAGATCCTGCTCAAGCTAAGGGAATATGCAAGCCAGGGAAAGGGGAAAAAGCAAAACAAGTCTAGGGCAAAGTTTTGGTAACTGCTGTACTGCTGTCATCTCATTGCTACCTGTGTTTCCGGGACCACCAGTATCAATCATTCTAATCCCTTAAATAAGTGCAGTCACTTATGTGCTTAATACAATGAACTGATTTGTCACTGATTTTCCACAGTCATATACTTATGCAAACAAAGGGAAAGACTTTCCCAGCATGGGCAGCCACAGGATCCCATATTTCCTATAAATTCCTACACTTTAATTTTGTTACAGTCACTGGTACCATACCTTAACTTCAAGCAGACTAACAAAGGCAGTGAGAATGGTGAGGAAGCTTTCATTAATTTGTGGTTAAAAGACATATCTCTCTGTGTCCTTAAAACTATTTATGGGAAACAGCATTTTGCTGGAGTGTGAACACAGGAATGAATTCTTCTGTGTGGGAAAGATCATACTGGGGCCATCCTTTCACACAGGCATGCACACCAATCACTCTGGCTACACAGAAGAAAATGAAGGAGAGTGAAGCAGAGTAAAATAACATGATACTAAGCTCAATTCAGTGATGAGCTCTAATAATAAAATGAGAATCAATTAATTATATTTTTTTTTCCTTTCTGTGTTTTCCATTAATATAAAAGTGGTATTTTCTTCCATGGTAGTGATGCTACTTTGCTTTTTTTATGCAGTTAAGTAGTAAATGTGGCTTGTTTTAGTTGTAGAATAGCAGTTATTTTAAAGTCTAGTATCAGAGTAACATTTTTTATGGCTACAGTGAATGAACTATGCCCATTAGGCTTGGTTCATTAGGTATGGAAGTGGGAGAATTTCTGGCCTGGCACCTTATGCCACTTTCCTGTTTCCTCTCCATGGTAACAAAACTCAGGGTTGACCTACACAAACAAAGCTGCTTCCCCTAAACAGCACATAGCTCAACTATGGAGGCAGCAAGGCCAATTAGCTTTCAGTGCAGTTTACAGCAAAGGCCTGTTAGTGTAAATGTCTATACACACAACAGAATACCAAATGTAAGCTTGCCATTTGAAGTCAAATCAACATATTAATAAAATAGCAAATTGCATGTTCATTATATGCACGAATATAGGTACACATATGCACCAAATCTGTATTTTTGTTAAATCCTTACTTTATATATGAATGTGCACGTGTCTGTCTTTAGAAATGTCTCAGAAGCTGTTTTTATTATCATAACAAAACAGTAGGACTCCTTTGAGAGCCATTTGTCTGAAAAACTACTGTAAACTTCTTTTGAGAAGGCTGGCTGCACTCAAGAGAGTCAAATCAGTAGAACTTTGATGAGACTAGAAGACCCACTAATATCTAATTAATGTGGAAATAACTGTTGTAATGGTTACATTTCTCTACAAAGCATGTTCTGAAAAACAGTTGCACTGTCAATTTAGTGAGCATTAAATCAGTTTGATATGGATATGGAGGTGCTGGGCTACTTCATAATGCTGGTGTTATTTAAACATTTGTTTATTAAGCTGAGAAAATTGGAAATGTCAACAACTGGGATCCAAAAGCAAAAAAAACCAAAGCAATGTCTTTTATCAGCAGAGATTTTCTTCAAAGGTTTTATTGTCCACTTTTTAGAGCCAGTAGGCTCTAATTGCAAAAGTAACAGCAATACTACAAGGGTACTGCTGGAAGCGTAAAATAGTCATTTCTGCACCTGGCAAGTTCTGCCATTTTTCTTTCAGTATGAATAAAACAGACTGATTCTTGCACTCTCTGGATTACCCCTGAGTTCTTCTCTTTTGAAGTTAAGAGTCATGGAAACAGCTTAAATTATCTTTATCCATTTAATGTAGATTCAATTAACTCAGGTTAATGACTATGGGACAGAGCTCAGGGATCTGAGAGCTGCTCACATTCAACCCAGCTTATCTGGTGACATAAGCCACGTTTTTGGGGGGAGAAAAAAAAGAAAAGAGTGTGTTGCTGGGACATACCCAAACACAGTTTACAGAGAAGTCTTGCCTCTCAGGCAAGCACAAAGCTCATGGTTCATCTAAGTACCAAAGTGCAATACACAGTTCACCAAATCACTTGCAAAATGACTGCACCATATCTATTTGCTAAACCTTTATTCTTAAACTTAGTACAATCAAAATGAATTCTTTGGGAGTAATACGTTGTTAGAGGAGTATTTTGCCTGGGATGTATCTTCATCTTTCTTACATTCATATATGTCATGGCCAGAAGTGTGAATACCAAATAATTTGTTTCAGGAAGAGTGAAAAACTGCAAATTATTGTCCAATGAATATGGAAAATTATGTAGTTGCATAATATTTAATGGCATATGTATTTGAAATCTTACTTGGAAGACTGCAACAGGATTACTCAGAAGTGTACTTGCTAACCCTTTCCTTTTTCATTTATGTTCACAGGATTTTTGAGCACTGGGGACCAAGCTGCAAAAGGAAATTATGGCCTCCTTGATCTAATACAAGCTTTGCGATGGACTAGTGAAAATATTGGGTTCTTTGGTGGTGACCCATTAAGAATAACTGTTTTTGGATCTGGTGCAGGCGGTTCATGCGTCAATCTGTTGACATTATCCCATTATTCTGAAGGTAACCGTTGGAGCAATTCAACCAAAGGTATTATGCAGGTTGCAAATTTTGACAATTTTGGTGTCTGCATGCCACCGCCATTAGTATTATGTGATGTTCTGTATATTCTGTATGTTCCTATGAACTACTGAGTTCAGCTCAATATTAAGCAAACTTTTTAAAGGCTGTACAAGCTGTCTTTTCCCTCAGCTCTTCTATGCATGTTTAAATTTTGGGTCACATTCTTCTTTTTCCTATGGAGCTTTGTGGAAGCACTTTTATAGCAGACTTCTGAACAGTATTTTCTTGGTCCATCATTTTGATCTCTTTTCTTTGCTACCCAAGGGTGTCCTTTTAGGAAAACCAGTCAGTCATTATCACTGTAGCTGAAGTAATCTGTATTCAGACAGTCATGAAAGGAATGTTTAGTTTGTCATGAGGAGCAGAATTTAAAGAAAATTAAAATGACACAGCTTATTTTCTCAGGCTAACAGCTAAAATGCTTAAAACTATTATTTTGCATGAAGGAAACAAGTACCTAGTTCAGAAATCTTTTGTCTGAAACTGCATGAACTTCACTTGCTGTCATCTAATAAAAGAATGGTTGAACGTTTTGCGTGCATGATCCAAAATTGTCAAAGCATCCAAGTTGCAAATGGATTTTCTTCTATGTGTTTTTTTCCCTATTCCATAACTAACAGCTTTTCTCCCTAGTTGAGGCAGACACCAGGGAATTAAAAACATGCTGTTTGAGGCATCCAATTTTTGTTCCTATGATTTTTGCACCACAGTTCCACACAGTTTCTCTCATTTGCATGGCTATTGCTTATTGATCATATTACATTTGTCTCAACGTTTTCACACATTTTTGTCTGTATTGTTTAGTTTTACCAGGACATCTCACTGTGCCCTGTGCATACAGTCCTCCACTAACTGATATTTCTGTTTCTCCATGGGGGACTAATTGGCCAGTCATAAAAAAATAATTCTATGGACATTAAAAGAGCTTCATTTACCCAAAGTCCTGATGCAGAACCCACTGAGGTCAATAGAAGTGACAGACTCTTTAGATCAAGCCTTTATACTATCTTAAATTATAGAAAAATACGGCTCTTACAAGAAAAAACTATAGATTCTGGTTTACATTTAGACTATTTCCACAATTTACTTTTTAATGTAATCTGTTTCCCGTAACTACCTGCACTTAAATAGGGCATATTTATAAACTGGCCTGTAAGAACAAGATGTAAGCATTACCTGATTATACTGTAATCTGCGGGTCACACTGCATCATCTTTTTTCATCAGAACTCACAAAAATAACTTTTGTCATAGAGGATTTAGCTGAAGATTGAGTGAGGAGGCCGGATTTATTCTCCCCTGATTCTCACTTAATCTTAATCCCTATCTTCTTGATATAGCAGGACATTAATGTGAATTTACAATATCTGGACAGTCTTATGTTGCCTCTTACCAGCAAATTTTCCCCTGTCATGTTCTAACACATGGTCAAATTCTGCCAGGAGCAGAACTGGTTTGGTAAAACACTGTAATCTGTCAAAATAGCAGATCAAAAGATTCAGAAGACTGGAGAGGACTTACGAACGTATACTTAAAATTGTAAAAGTAAAGTTCTGAGGTTTTCTTCTATAAGAAAGCAAAAACTTGCTTTACTGAAATTTGTATTAAACAGAACAATGTGCCACACCTACATGTGTGTTATGTTGCATTTCAGGGTGGTTAGACCTGCTATTGAAAAAAAGATACTGAAATCAAAATTGGTCAACTTCAAAAAAGAAAAGTTATTTCAAGTTTTCAAACCTTTACAAATATCTTAGCATTTTCAAAAAAAAAACCCCTTTTGTTTCACGTTTTAACCAGTTTCTTTTATAAGCTGTAAATTCAGATGCTCTCTTTGCTTCCTTATTTCCTTTTGAAAGGATCTCTTGGTTGTTGAGAGGAAGCATTCAGCCTATTTCAAGATAGTGCTGTTCACAGTGCCCATCTGCAAGTGGGCAGAAGAGCACCCATCTTCAGAAAGTGCTCTGAAAATGTAGATGAATATATGCAAATTATTGTTGCTTACTTTGGTGAGGCTTTGAATAGAAGTCACAAAGCAATATGGTCCATTGAACATTTAAATCTTTCCATCAGTCTGAAGCCCATAAGCTATAATAATAATACACATTATCAGATAAAAATGTAGTTCTCCGTCCTGTGCGGTACCAATTTCTGCCAGGAATTAGGTGACAGAATTAAAATAATTTTTCATGCTATTGCTCATTTTTCACCAAATGGTTTGAGAGGAGGAATATTTCCATAAGCAGTCTTAAGCAGAAGGAGGGATGTTTAGTTTCATTTCCTACTGTAACTTTATGGCCAGAGGACTTGACCATTTTTACTTATTCCAGCGTTTAACGTTTATGTAGCACTTAGCAAGCCATAGTGTTTATATCAGCGTTTTCTTAATATGTAGCTTACACTTTCTGTCCTTGTTCAGAGATATTTAATAAAGCAATAAAAATAGATTTACACGATATGCAAAAAAGAAACATTATGAAGTATCATGAAATGCATCTTTGTGAAAATTTGGTTTTGTCATTTAGTTACATTTATTACAAGGCCTGGATCCTCTGCATAATTCCACTGACTTTGAGCTGATTTATACTAGCTCAGTATCTGACCTTATAAACATGCAAATATATTTTTACCTGCTTTATAGCTCAAGTTCTTTCTTATTTTTTTTTTACCCATAGCTTGCAAGGAAATAATATCTTGGATATGACTTCTCCATAAATTTAAGGAGAGGCTTGAGATTACATATTTCAATATATTTCAGTACACCTATCTGATTTTAAGACTTTTGGATTTGGACCTAATACAGTCTATAATGATTTTAAAATTTCTCAGAAGCTTGTACAGTGTTTTCTGCCAGCAATTGATTCCAACTAACTTCTGAAGTGTGGTACTGCAATAGAAGCTGTAAAGGCATGTCTCTGGCTTCATTTAGAGGCTATGGAAGTTTTTTATCAATTCTAATAAGTTACTTATCAAAGTAAACGCTATCTTTTGCATTACTGGAATAAAAGTCTGAGGTAAGCTGAGCACCTTAATGCCAGTTCCTTTACTGGGAGCATCCAGCTATTTATTCATTAAGCATTGGACCGAAGATACATTCTTAGGAAGATTAAGTTAGTGAGGCCAGATGTCATTTCCAGTCCTTAAGCAACTGCACCAAAGTCAGTGGAATTACTCCAGGTGCCTATCAGCATAAGTAAAACCAAATTTTGACCCATGTATCTTAAATCAGCATAACTTACCTATGCTATAGACCATTGTGTATTACCCACAGTGAACTATAGGAGATAAGGTTCAGTATGAAATATTTTACAGTAATTAGTGCAAAAGATGTGCTACTGAAATGAACTGCATGCAGTTCTATAAAAATGCAAAAAAATGAGAAAGATGACAGTTACCTGAATATAGTCTGATTTTCTGACATTAGCAAGCACTCTTTTGTGCAAGGCTCAGATTAAATATCTCTTTAAGAACTGGAATTACTCTCCCCAAAGGGAGCAGGAAAAGGCAAAGCCCCAACACAAAGGGAGTACAGGAAGTGCCAGGACAGGGTGGAATTTTGATTGTGTTAATGTTAAAGCAAAAAAATCGCATTGATTTACTGACTAAAAAGGGAGTGAGGCCTTTGTCCATGATATGCTCAAAAATGCTTACAGAAGGTAGAGGGAAATGCCAATTTAAACATATTTTGTTATTTCTGTGAGTAGAATTCTTGGTCCAGAGTGCTAGTTAAATCAGCATAAATTCAAATTAATTGCACTGAAGTCTGGGATTTGTTACAAGTTTATAGGCAGTGCCAGATCTTTCTCTCTCTCCCCTAAATGAATATCTGAACATATGTTTGAATCTCTGAATTACAAAGCTAAGTAGTATAAAATGTATAATTTCCCTTTTTATGTAAGTGTGATCACTATAAACCTTCATGAAAAAAACACCTAACAAGAAAAAATCTTGACTTATGAATATAGGCGCTTATAAACTTAATAGCTGCCTAGTACCTTGTTATCTATTACTCTAGAATATAAACTTTTGCTATGATATACAATTCAAAAGCACTGCACCTCTCAAACAAAGTTTAATCCCGGACAAATCATAAAAAAACAGTAATTGGCTTTGATATTGCTGCTGGCTGGACAATACCCAGAAATTCAGTCAATTTCAGAAACATGTTGGCTTTTCGTCCAACCTATGAATTGCTTTAACTTTTGCAATTTCTTTCAAGCTAATAGTGTTACCCTACGTAAGGTAATGTCACTTCTTTTTCTTGAGTTTTTTTTGAGTATCTGTTCCTCAGCTGGACTATGTTGAGGTAGAATCATTTGCTTCAATTTCTGCACATACTTCATTTATTTTGTATATATTACCTATAGGTACAATGACAGATCTCAACGTCTTGTGTATTTAAGGTCTATTAAGATTCAACTATTTCTTCTGGTAAAGTTCTCTATTGTTTCAAAGAACTCCTTTGAATCTTTCAAGTATGTAGCTGTTTCAAGGTCACTTCAGTAGTTTTCAAATATTTCTCCCCACAGGACTGTTTCAGAGAGCAATAGCTCAAAGTGGAACAGCTCTCTCCAGCTGGGCAGTTAGTTTTCAGCCTGCAAAATATGCCAGGATGTTGGCTACAAAAGTTGGTTGCAACATGTCAGACACTGTAGAATTGGTAGAATGTCTACAGAAGAAGCCTTACAGAGAACTTGTCGACCAGGACATTCAACCAGCAAGATACCATATAGCCTTTGGACCAGTAATTGATGGTGATGTGATACCAGATGATCCTCAGATATTGATGGAACAAGGAGAATTCCTCAATTATGACATCATGTTGGGAGTTAACCAAGGAGAAGGGTTAAAATTTGTTGAAAATATTGTGGATAGCGAAGATGGCATATCGGCTAGTGATTTTGACTTTGCTGTTTCTAATTTTGTCGATAATTTATATGGATACCCTGAAGGCAAAGATATACTGAGGGAAACTATTAAATTTATGTACACAGACTGGGCAGATCGACACAATCCTGAGACCAGAAGGAAAACACTGCTGGCTTTGTTTACTGATCACCAGTGGGTTGCACCAGCAGTGGCTACAGCAGATCTTCACTCAAATTTTGGATCGCCTACATATTTCTATGCCTTCTACCATCATTGCCAGACAGATCAGGTACCTGCATGGGCAGATGCAGCCCATGGAGATGAGGTTCCTTACGTACTAGGAATCCCCATGATTGGTCCTACTGAATTGTTTCCTTGTAATTTCTCCAAAAATGATGTCATGCTAAGTGCAGTGGTGATGACATATTGGACAAACTTTGCAAAAACTGGGTGAGTACCAGATAATGAATAGTCTTGTATACTCAAGATATAAAGATGCAGTGCTTTCACTTGGTTACCTCCCTTGGGAATGCCTCTGTACTTGCAGGATGAATAAGAGACTAAGAATTGGGTTGGAAATTTATGTTTATTGTAATGTCACTCAGCTCACTTACACATTCTAGCAAAAAGAGGGAAAAATAACTTTGAGAACATTCTCTGTGTTCAAAAAAAAATGTACACAAAAAATAATTAAGGTATCCCCAGAGCAGTCCGAAACTAAGCATTTAACATGTGTATTGTTAAAAATGGTTACATTAGTAACTGTTTTACCCCTGCATTGATAATATTTTCATTCCATGAGACAGAAAATTACATAAATATTGCATCAAATATATTACAGCTTATTTTAATAATGTTTTGTGGTTTAAATTGACAGTTCTGACCATAAAATATATGACTTTAAACTTGAAAAGTTTTGTCATTTTCATTAATTCTTCTTTCACTAATATTTCAAAAGACTTTCCTACCTTCAGCTGTTGGACTTCTAAGTCACTTTGTATTATGCTGAGCTATGCCCTGCCATGGCCTTTCACCTCATGGCCACAGATACCACATATGAACTGAAACGCTGAGCTTTATGTTGCTAAAGTAGAAAGCAAAGCTTAATGTACTCATGCTGGTCTCTCAGACATTTGTCCACATTACCACATTACTGGCAATCTGTTCTCAGCAGCAAAAAACGTTCAGGGTGAGAGATACCAGCCTTTTGGAGAACTAGGGAAGTCTCTGAAATCTATGTAAAAGAAGGGTTCATTTGCATAATGTGTTTCTAATCAAGATTATTAAGGCCTCTAATTCTGGGAAATAGCATTCTGCTCTGTCCAAAGGCAGACTTAAACATTAAGTATAAAATCTTAATTATGTTAATTTTATAATTCCTTTTGAAATACTTTGTAACATTGGAGATATTTTTCTTTTTCTAATTTTTTTTTATTAGTGACCCAAATCAACCAGTGCCGCAAGATACAAAATTCATCCATACAAAACCAAATCGTTTTGAAGAAGTAGCATGGACCAGATATTCTCAGAAAGACCAACTGTATCTTCACATTGGATTAAAGCCAAGAGTTAAAGAACATTATAGGGCCAACAAAGTGAACCTTTGGTTGGAACTGGTACCTCATCTGCACAATCTTAATGACATTTCACAGTATACCTCTACCACAACTAAAGTGCCGTCAACTGATAATACTTTCAGACCAACAAGGAAAAATTCTGTTTCCGTCACTTCAGCCTTTCCTACAGCCAAACAAGATGATCCTAAACAACAACCAAGCCCGTTTTCAGTGGATCAAAGGGACTATTCAACAGAATTGAGTGTTACTATTGCAGTTGGTGCATCTTTGCTGTTCCTGAACATTTTGGCCTTTGCAGCATTGTACTACAAAAAAGACAAGCGGAGACATGATGTTCATAGGCGATGTAGCCCACAACGTTCTACTACCAATGATCTTACCCATGCACAAGAAGAGGAGATAATGTCCCTTCAAATGAAGCACACTGACTTGGATCATGAATGTGAGTCCATCCATCCACACGAGGTGGTTCTTAGGACCGCCTGTCCCCCAGACTACACGCTAGCTATGAGAAGGTCTCCTGATGATATTCCCTTAATGACACCTAACACCATCACAATGATCCCCAACACTATACCAGGGATTCAACCCCTACACACATTCAATACATTTACTGGAGGACAGAACAATACTCTGCCCCATCCTCATCCCCACCCCCATTCACACTCAACAACCAGGGTATAGCCAGACAAGACGAAACAAACTTTATTTTTTGATGGATTACAGTAGGTGATATAACTGAAGATTACTTGGCTTTCAACCTACAAGACTCTTGCTATTTAAATATGGAGGAATAATATGTGAATATACATATCAAGAACTTTTGGGGTTTTGCAAAAGTGAATTGTACATATAACAAATGAACTTAAGAAACAAACAAAACAAAATAACAAGAAAAAAAACCAAACAACTGTTTGCAATTGCTTGAAGCAGTTGTCCTGAATGATATTTTCATTCACATTCAAGTATTAATTTTTTGAAGATTTAAGTTACATAATGGAATTAGGCATGTGCAACACAAACAGGAAAGAACTATGACTGAAAATTTTAAAAATCTATAAATATGCACAAGGGACACACTAATGGAATGTCAGATAATTTTCACCAATTTTTATTTGGACCTGTTTTCTTGTGTAGATCATATTTACATATTTGAATAAGTACACAAAGCACCAATGCTGTTAAGGCCTTAGAAAGGGGCTCATGCTGAAATCTGCCAGTCTAAGAAGTTTTACAGCGTGGCAGGTACAACATTATCACATAAGTGCTGTCAGTATTAAAGTTGTGGGAATAAAGGAAACTGGATATTTTTAGCACGATGTGCATGATAATTTATATGCTTGGTGGCTGTGCTGCTGATTAAACCGTAATTAAAATTCTTCTCATCCCATTGGAGTTTTTAATAGAAGCTTTCTCCATCAATTGGAATAACCTACAGAAGTTTTTTAAAGGGGAAAAGTAATTACAGTAAAATATTTCATGGTAGCTTCAGAAATAGAAGGAATTGCAACAGTTCTTAAAGGTATATATAGCATTTTAGGTATACAGTGGTGAACCCTCACTGATACGAATCTCAGACAAAAAAAGTCTCTATTATTTATGTTCTTTTTCCTTTCCATCTAAATAATTCCTAACTTTAACATAACTATAATTTTCATGGAATATCCTTTGATGAAGGATTTATGATTTGCTGTGATTTAATTACAATAAATTGAGTTCAAATTGTGAAAGTGTGTCCAAAAATTTAATTGCAATATTTTGCAATACAGAAATGCCCCAATGTTACCACTTTGATTACACCTCTCAGCTTATTGTTTAAACTCATGTTGCATGCTAAAAAGTTTACTTGCAATACTTTAATTGCTATACATTAGCTTTGCCATTCAAATGAATTCTCTAGACCAGATGGCAACAGTGTAGAAAAAGAGTATATGTAAGAATGGGGAGAGAGCCAACAACTTGAAATTTTAAAATCTGAATACTACATATGTTTGTGTGATTTGAAATGAATGTTCTGAAATAACAAGAAATTTTTCATTCCCCTGTTGCTTTCCAGTAATTATGTATCATGGTCCTTTCAAAATGTTTGTATATGTAATCAGATGTACATTTATATAAAAGAAATAATTGAGATGGACTTAAGAGCACATCCCTGATAAATACTTTCTCTCTTATCTGTACTATATTTCTATTAGACTAAAGTTATGTGATTTTTTTTTACATTTTTTCAAATTACTAGCAATTTTGATAGTTTGTAAGATAATGCAAAGAACTTTCTCTGACAGACTAACTGCAGTAACAGAAACATTTCTTTTCAGTTACTCTTTTTCAAGAACGAAAGCTTATTACACACAAAAATTGTATACTACTTGATGGAAAATTACTTTGTACTTCTTGGCCACATTACTGGTCACTGAGTGAAATAAAGATAATCTGGATAACGAATATTATTCCAATGCTAAGAGACCTGATCTTTGCTCATTAAAGAGCTAAAATGTTTATTGCTGTTTTGTCATTTTTTAATGAAGTAATGGTAACTGTCTCAAATAAAGAGTAATATCTTAAGACCAGTCTGGTTTTTGAAGATGTAAACATGCTTTCTACAACTGATACAACTGCATATTTATGGTCCAGTCCCAGCTATGATCATTTCTCACAGAAATACTGACATTGTGACTGTATGATGTAATAGTATTATACATGTCTCCCCTATTTCTCAGGAATAAGTTAAAAACACAAATACCAACACCAAAAATAATCCAAGGAACAGGCCTAATTGAAATAAATCTGCAGTATTCCATGATGGACAAAAAAATCACCTGGGTTTTATTTGGGTGACTGAAATTTCATAAACAATTGCTAGAAGGTTGAAAGCATGTTTGGTAACTCCAAGCGCAGATGTTAAAATTGAAGCTGAAAGCAAAATAAAGTACTACAATTTCAGTCGTTTCATTTAGCTATTAAAAAAAGACCAAACCAAAACAAAGAATCAATGTATTTCATTAGTGTTTATTACAGTCCCCAGTTTTAAATAAAGGTTTTTTGGTAGAAGCATAAAAAATAGTCTTCAAAATCCAGGGTGGTCTATGTGCAATTTCTGCCTGATGTGGTTGTGCTTTTAGACTGTGACCTGCCAATGTAAACCAATAAAAAAAAATTGTCTGCCATCTGATAATTATTGTTTGATAGGAAGATTGTATTTTGCTATGTTAATGAAACAAAACAAAAAAAAAACAACAAAAAAACACACAAAAAATACTGATGGCCATAAAACATGATATTCATGAAATATGATTTTATGTGCTTTTCTTAACTTTATCAAAACCAAAATAACTCTTTACTACAGTTTATTGTGGCCATATATCTATATATCTCTCTATATAGAATATCTGGTAATTGTTTACTTTTATTAGTTACAAAATAAATGATTTAGGTAAACCAAGCATGACACTACACTTTATTTCTGTCAGCCAACAGTATTTAAAATGTGAAGGATGAAGGCAGTAACACAAATTTAATCATGCCTGTTTGGAAAAAAAAAAAAAAATAATCCATTCCTGTGATACAGATACTGTGAATGATATTTTAGTGGCTACTTTATAATTACAGCAGCTGGCTTTCCAAAAGATGGTGTCCCACATTTTACTATAACATTAAGAAAGAGCAAGAGATGTTTTAAAGCTGAAACGAAATTAAAATATAGGAAATGGATTTGGAATATCTTCACTATGCTTCATTGAATATCAGTTTGTTCTTTTGAAAATACTTACTGTTTGATTTATTTTCCACAGTAGGCTATAGGAAAGCAAAACTGAGTGTGATATTTAATTTCTTGTATCATCCTTGGACCAGATTTCCAATAAAATTAGGAAACCAGTCAGTCTTTGTAAGTTCAGTAAAAATATAAAAAGCCTGCATTTATTGCTTTCACACTTTTGTAAATATATTTGCAGACCTTTTTAAGAAAATGTATTCTACCATTTTGAGAAAAAAAATTACAATGGAATCATTGTCTCATTTAGCTATTAAAATTACAGGCAATATGATGTGCTGTGCTGACACTTCTAGGAGAAATAAAGCAGATAAAACCACATTTTGCTCGATGGTATTTCAGTTGGCTGTAGCTGGTATTCTACACCCACTAAAGACTGGAAAGGCATGCATGAACTACCGGAATACAATGGTCCATAAGAAAACTGAGTTATATTTTTCTTTGTATTAAACATGGATTCCTGTGTCACAAGACTTTAATAACTGAATATTTTGGCTATTGAAGCACCCTGAAAAACAGATGAATAGAGATCTAACAAATAAATATTACAGCTTTAAAGACACCACTGCACAGAAAATGCTGGAATTTCTGTTGCCAACTTCACTAGAGATTAAACAGTTGACTCCATAGAAAGCTGACAAACATCATGGCATTCCTTTGATGTTTGTAAGTTGTTGGTTTTGTTTTGTGTTTTTTTTTTTCCTGTGGTGTTAGCTTAAAATATTAGCCTTTCCCCCCCCCCTTTTTTCTAGTAATGAACTGTTACAGATGATCACTTTTTAATGTAAGCAAACATTAGATAATTTAACTATTATTGAGAAAATGTGCTCCCAAATAAATTAGGTTAATGAGAAACTCCCTGCAGAGGTTTTGTTATTTTTCATTCAGAGCTCTTGTCAAAATATCTGTTGCAGCAGTTCTGCATTATTTTCAGTCTGTAAGCTAAGAGAATTTTTCCAAATATCATTGAAATCTCTTTTTCTGTTTGAAATAATAATACAACAAGATTAAGATGCCCTTCTGAGGCCTCCAACTAAATATGAACAATTTGAAAATAGTGAATTGCCTTTTACTCTGAACATTCTAATTTGTCTCACTTTCTGGCACATCAATACATTCGTATGCAGACTGGAAATCAGTGGCATTTCGTAAGACATTCAAGAGAACTGTGCAGCAGTTAATCACTGGCCATTTGCAAAGTCCCTTTTCTATTAGGTTCTGTTAATGCTATTATATAATATATTTTTTATTTACAGATTCAGTAAAAACTTAACTAAGAAATGGGAAATGGTTAGAACAAGGTAATGAAATTTATGTGGTGGAAAATGTTTAAAAAAAAAATTGAGAATCACCTAGGATGTGTAGATTTGTATGTACAACCTGGCTTCATTGCTTTTTGTTGATACTACAGTTCTCAGTAATATATATTCATGAGAAACTATCATTTCTGAAATAAGATTTAGTTTCTAAGAGGAATTTAAGTGTTCTATGTAAGTTGTGGGTTAAAGCCTGTTCTGAGTTTAGTTTCCCTTGCTACTGGGACAAATGAAAAACCTCATACAAGTGCAACAAATTTGGACACGTAATTTTCATATAGCATCCTGAAATGTTGTTTTGGTTTTTTTTTAAGATATAATGACCATCACAGCAGTAAAAGCCATGTTAAGTATTTATTTGCCACAGAAACTGCCTTCTTATCTATTTCTTACATGTATATATATACACACATATATATGCATCTTTCTCTCCATGTGCATGCTCATGTGCACTGCTCCAGCAAGTAGAGATTTCAAAAAACACCAATAAACCTTTCTGTACTTGGTGTGGAGATAACACCTGTACCTCATTCTGCATACTCCACTGTTATTGACCAGATGCTCAGCTGATGACATTTTTTTTAACACCAGCTGAATTAGTATCATAGAACCATTGAAATCAATGAAGCCCTTACAATTTACACCAGCTATCGATCAGCTTCTGGACCTTTAACATTCATCACAGCTCATGTCACTGTCCAATTTTGCTTATCTTCTCACACACATGAACACCCCCTCACAGAAATTATTACAGCTACCTGATTTATGAGCACTATCAGGCACGAAAATGTGCTTTAAAATATACTTAGTGTTATTTATACGTTAAGTCCAAAATTCAGAAGAAAAGTGCCTTCTACATATTAAAAAAAACCCCAAAAAATCAACAACAGCAACAAAAAAATCCATGGAAATTACACTGATGCAAAGAAAAGGGTTGTACCACAGTTTGCAGCCTTAACATGAAGCTAAGTTTTATGCTAAAATCTTTTCAACAAGAAACATTCAGTTCTGTCTGATCCTCAAATCTGTATGTTGACCAATACTCCAAAGGCACAATCATGCTGTACAGCAGTGGTAAGCCTGCTCTGCTATGCTCCATTCTGGAAGGAGAGAGACGTACAACAGAGACACACATTCGCTGTAAATTCAGGACAGAAATAGCTGGATTTCCCCTGTCATATGAATTTTCCCTTCTTAGTCTCAGTAGTGCCAGGCACTCAGTGTTTATGAGCTCAGCTTTAGAATGATGCCATTTAAATAAATAATTAATGAAGAGTTTTTAAGTCTATAGAGCTGGGCAGTTAGTGTTCAGGTTTTCTTCTTTACAGCTGTAAGAGACTAACTTTTTTTTCAAAAGGAAGTTCGTAGTACTGGCAACCAGAGGTGAAATACTAGATCTCAATTAACAAAAGGTTTGTGAAAGACTATGTGAGCTGATACCACTTTAACTATATTATTTAAAATAAATAAATAAATTTTGCATCTAGTGATTTTATTCAGTTGCTGTGGAAGTTAATGAGAATTTCGCCGTTGACTTTACTGAAAAAAGGATCAGTTCATCAGTTCAGATACCTGTAAGAACTCTTGTGAGGCCCATATAAAAGTTGAATAGCTGTGACCATGGCTTCGAAGAGCTTTTGAATGTTTCCAGACTTTCTTGAGTTATTTATCCATCTGTACTTCGGCAAAGAGGAGCATGTTCAGGTATTCACACTCGGTGGCTGAATATAGACAGGTCCTTCCCAAAAAGACACATCACTGAGATAACTGCAAAAATCAACTAATATACCTTATTTTTCAGCAGGTCTTGTGAGGTTGGGCTAAGCACTGGATCAGCGTGGCCACGTGACTCTGGGCTGGAGTGTGATTGTACCTCATGGATGGGCGTGAAGGACAGAAAAAGAAAACTTGTGATTGCAAAGCAGTCATGGGTCACACCCAGAGCAACATAAAATGGGTGGGAAAGAGAAGGGAACATAGAACATTCTGAAAAGAGGCAGTTTGGGAGAGTGAGATGTACAGCATACCTATTTAATCTATCCATTTGTAGAAACAACTTTGGCAGCAATTTAAAGCAACAAAGTCTATATGAAAGGATCTAAAAATAATATATTGTTCATTTGTCACTATATACATTTTCAGAATAAGTCATGAAATATTTTACTGATTGATTATGAAGACATGATTGTACAGTGTTGTTTCTCTACTTTTCACAAGGTTACTCCTATGTGAAATTTGTCTACACAGATGAATAAATTTTGCTCTCATTTGCATACAGGTAAGTCTAGAACAACTTCATGCAAGTAGAGGCATGGACTTTCACTAAAAAAGGTAAGTAACATCCAAACCCAATTACTATTGGCCAGCTACTAGAGATTCCTAGGTTAAATCATATGATTTTTTTTTTCTTTAACATTCATCAATATGCCATAAATATATTTTTCTCTCACCAGTCAGTAACTGCAGTAAGCGTACTACAATCTTTATAGAAGATGAAAACAAAAACCATTGATTTCTTCTCAGGAATTATGACTTCGGTGTCCATGATCAGAAAATGTAATAGAATTAAAATAGAAAGCTGGGTTTGGGGGTTTGGTTTTTTTGAGGGTTTTTGGTTGGTTGGTTTGGTTTTTGGTTTTGGGTTTTTTTCTATTTTTTTCCTGTAGGCATATTTGAGTATCTTGATTCTCTGAAGGCTCACCAGAGCCCAGGAAAGGATACAACCTTGATTGCTGCAGCCAGGAGCTGTGTTTGGAATTTTCCTTTTTCCTTCTGCAGGAGGAAAGGGCAGGGTTAAGTTCACAAAAAGAGACTTCTCCAGAAAAACACGCCCAACTGTAGCTCTGATACACATCAAGGAAGTGTGAAAACTCTTGCAAATTCTTACATGTTTGACAGAAGAAGGAATATATATTGTTAAATTTAATAAAAGATTGACAATGTTTGTATATTTGAGATTCTATTAACTTTGTCTAAAAAAAAACCCCAAATAATCCTTTTTCAACAATACAGTTTACCTTCAATCAAAGAGGGCTACTTGGTAACTAGAATCTGGACTGTGTTGTGATACTCCATGTGAATTCCTCTTTGTCCCATGCTTCTCCTGGTTTCATTCTACAATTCAATTCAGGGGTTTTATTTTAAAACTAGAAACTGTTTTTATTGAGTTACTTCAGTATGGGCTACTGTTAGGTGCAATTTGTTATAATTCATTCATCATTTACTCCAAAAGTATATTATCCCAATCCTTTCAGTTATGATTTCTGATTGTTTTTTTTTCTTATTCCCTTTAAGTTTTTTTCAACACTTTCTGTGATAAGTGCAATTTTATTCTTCTTCATGACATCTCACATCATTACTCTTGTCTCACACAAATGCAAATATTTGAAATAATTTAAATCTCTGTTTTCTTCACTTATTTTTATCAATCTTTTATTAGAAAGTAGTGTTTGGGTTCAGAAGATCTCTGAAGACTGAACTCTTCTATTAACTTATGAACTCCCAGGCACAGAGGAATGGAAATTAATCTACTCTAGTATCTCCAGCATCTAGCATGGCCAAGCTCAGTTGCTTGTGGACAGGTGCAAAAACCCACTCAGTCAATAATGACAGGCATGTACCAGGAAGCTCACAGCCATTACTGAATTATCCTTACACACATGCTAGACTGTAATTTTTCCCTTTGAAAGATGCTGGAGATACAAAGCAGACAAAAGCTGACCTCGAGCTAAAGCAACCATGTGCCTCCAGAAATAAGCAGTGACTTGTAAACTCTGCTTCTTGCTAGCTTAAAAAGCTTAAAAAGGCTTTGAATAGTGTCTAGCTGATGGCCACACTTCAGGAAAGTGTTGATATATTTCTCCTGGTTGCATAGACACTAAGGCCTTTGTTCTGAAGTAGGCTTTGTCATAGTGCCTTCATCTATGTTACAGCTGTTCCACAGAGCTGAGCTCCTGCTGACCCTACTGCAGTAAACAGCAGAATTTCTATTGGCTGCCTCTGAGAAGGATGAATGCCTTCCGAAGCAAAAGGGAACAAATTACAAATGTGAAGTATCAAACCCAATCTTCTACTGTTGAAACAGTACTAGAATCTTCTACTTGAAACAGCCATTTGCCTTCCTTCTTAAAGAGCAAAAAGAGAGCTTGACAGTTTGGATGTGATTGTGGGAGGTGGTTTTGCTGTAAATCTCTGGCTGGATGTAGGAGTTTATCAGGGTGAAATTCTTCCTCTCTAAATTTAGTTACTAATATTAGTTGCCTAGCATAAGGAAGCTGACTAGATCTCATCTGAAGTTAGTAAGAAGGGGAATCTTAGTACTGGATAAATCACAGTCTCCTAGTATATGGTTTTCCCTGTTGACTGAGAGGGAATCGAAGTAGGTGACAAAAAAATGCTGTCCTTTCTGTCCTTCAGACAAACTTAACTAACTGTGAAAGCCTGAAACCTTTTTATGAGGTAAAGCATTTATTTTTATATGTGTATACTATTGATAATTAATTTTTTTTTAGTTGCACAGAGCAGAATGATTGCTTTTCACACCTATTGTTTATTTTATTACCATAGTGCCTTTGGCTAAGGGAATAAGACTAGCAGTGATAAGAATTAAATAGCAAATACTCTGAGGCAGAATGAAGTAATGAAAAACCCTCACTTTAAAAACTTATAATGTAGCAACTTTCCAGTGATAAGCATAGCTAAAGCTGGAGTAGGTTCCATATATTTTCTGTAGTACAGAATGCATTTCACAATGGGTTCTGCTTTGGGATGGCTAGATGGGCTGAAGGTTTTCTTCTTATTTCTACTATCTCTCTAAATAGCTCCAAGGTTCTTTATAGATAAGGCACAGCTATACGGTTTACAATAATTGCTAATTTCACAACATTATTTTATTCCATATGATATTACTTTGTGAGGGATAAGCTTTGTTAGTAGTGAGTTGGCAAAGTGGAAATGCAGAATAGAAAAATTCTGTAGGGGAAAGAAAGCAGGGAAGAATTGCTGAAGGAAAAAGATCAGCCCAGAAGAGTGAAATCTGGGGATTAAACCACGACTAAGCAATCTGGCTCACCAGTGGAAACAGAGGCTTCTTGTAGCACTTGGCAAGACTGCTGTCTTCTGCCAGTTTGACCTTCTTTGATCAAGTAGGCTGATTCTTCTCAGAAGTTAGTATGGGTTTATACACGTTTAACACACAGTAGCTATATTTAACAAAAAAATACTAGCTGCCTATTCTGGTGTGGTGGAGTAATTTTTTTTATGTAGTCAGACATCTATTCTTCTAGTTTGGGGTGTGTTTGTAGACTTCAAACCTTTGTCTAAGGAATATAAGAGATTGTAGGAACGGCAACAGTTCACATGTGAAAAGGATGAGAATTGTGTTTTCCAAAAACTGCCCAAAAGCAAAAGGGCAGTTAGTTGTAAGAAGCATAAGAAATTATTTTGGTCAGTAAGCAACCTCCAGTTACAATGTCACAGTGAACTGCACTATTTTAACCTGTGTTGAGCTTGAAGATGTACAATAAACACATCAATGTCAAGCATTTGGAGGGCTTAATGAGTGTTTGTAGACTTCTGTGTGGTCTCTGACATCTACTTGACAAGCTCTTAAGCACAGTATTTCTAGAAACACGCTTTAGTGCAACATTTAATTTAAATAATTTTAAACTTGCTTTCCTGGAGAGACAACCAATTGCTGTCCTGTAAATCATCAGTAAGAGAATATGCAAAATGTGATTGCTTATGTCTTAGCAAGTTGTTATATGAATGCTTTGGCTGCGTTTCTTCAGATCTCTGAACCTCATGCTATGTATTGCCATCAGATTAACTGAAAAACTAAAACCAAACAGAACAAAAAAGATAAAACTCATAGCAGTATTTGCCACATGCTGAGGTCAGGGAAGCGTAAAACCAGAGATATTGATGGCTTCATTGCCTATGAAACTACTAAACATTATCCATTTAGAGGAGAGATCAATATGAAAAGTACCAGCTAATGGGGACTACCTGTGGTAAAATCACCATCAACTGCATTTCTATCCAGTTGATGTATAAGGATTCTGAAAAGCTGGTTTCTTGGATCAGAGGTCAAAGCTAGAAAATTCTGAATTTCAGAGAACAGCTATGAGCATTCATGAGACTCACTGACTGTAATATCTTTTAGGAACTCTTTCATTTATTTGAGGAATTTACCAAGAAGTTGTCGTCTATTTAACCTAGATACCAGACACAGGAGACTTTGGTTTATAGCAGAATTTTTTGGATTAAGGGTTGGCATGATTACATACGGTTCACATCTGATCAGCAAAAAATAAGCTTTTTTGATACTGTGACTGTTACCTATGTGTCACTAGCTTCAGTCGCATTATAGATGGCATTTTCTGAGGAGAAGGGGTAAGGAGCTTGTGCAGCATGCTTACCTGCATAAGCTTACTTGCATAACCTGTGCTTTGTTTAGGTTTCACAAAGTTAATAAAGAGCGCTTCTAGGAAACAGCTTGTCTTTCATCATTGACAACAGGAATTTCCCTGCTGGCATTCAGACAGTTCTCTGTACTTAGATTTGCATTAGTATCTGCTCTCTCTTCACTCTTATAGGTATATGCTAATGAAACAAGAAATCTTGAATGTTCTTGTTCAGCTTCTGAATTTAAAAATATCTTTGCCTTGTTGATGTTAGTCACATAGAACCCTAGGATGTTCTGAGGCTGTTACACATATATGCTTTTACTTGATCATTGCAAGTCACGCTGGAGTACAATAGGACTGTACAATGATTATAGTATATTGTGGTCTCCATAGCTCCATCAGCTGTCTTGGCAGTGCTGAAGTCTCACTGAAAAGTCAAGAAAAATTATGGAAAGGCAACACTGCCACTAGAAAGCAACTCTTGCTGCAGGCTGGTAAGGGTAAGTGGTCATAGCACAGCTGAGTCCACTGGGGACACTTCCACATGGTGTTTGCAGGCATCAGACTGAAATGCAGCAGCAGGGAGCAAGCAAAGAGCTCATTTCAGGTTTTTATCACTGTCATGATGGTAATAGACCTTGGTATGTGGTCTGGTGTGATAAAGAAACAGAAGCAGCAAATTGGATCTTGGTAAAATCTTAAGAAAAAACAAGCAAACATATCTGAGCTTAAAATTTTAATCTGAACAGTTGGCTTTCTGTTGACTGTAAGTCATAGGTGTTATAGCAGACCCACAGTAGATGACAGTGGCTGGAGTAGTCAGGTGCTTGTTTCCAAACTAGAGCACATCTGTAGCTACTTCAGCTTCATAATTTCTGTGGTTGGTGATCCATCCATAACCACACAGATAGGTGCTCAGTTTGTTTCTTGAACATTCTTCCCGGCTCTGTGTTGCTGTGGTCAGAGCTTGGTTATGGATAGAAAAATCTGATCATAATATAAGGAGCGGAACTTGGAATTTTAAGACTGCAAATCTTTGGCAGCCTATATAGCAAACTATGTGGGATAAGCTGTACTTCTATTTTGTGTGTCCTGGTTTCAACTCAGATAGTTATTTTTATTCCTAATAGATGGCACAGGGCTGTGTTTTGGCTTTAGTCTGTGAATAATTATAACACACCAATGTTTTACTTGTTGCAAAGTACCACTTAACATGTTCAAGGACTGCTCAGTATCTAAACTGCAAGAAGTTACCCGGAAGGGGCCGATCGCTGCTTGGATCAGGCTGGGTATTGATCAGTGAGTGGCGAGCAATTGCACTGTGCATCACTTTTGTGTTCTGAGTTTTTCATTTACCTTTTGTTATTGTCCCCTATTATTATTAGCAGTATTGTTATTGTTGGTATTATTGATATTATTTCCTTTATCATTACATTTTACTTAATTTCAATTATTAAACTGTTCGTAACCCACAGGGTTTGCATTCTGTTTATTCTCCTCCCCATCCAACCCTGGGGAGTGGGTACTTAGTTACTGGCCGGGTTTAAACCATGACAGTGAGAAATTTTTTTTAAGATTGGCTCAACTAGAGATAGTTTCATACAAAAATGGTCTCATTAAAAGTCAAAGAAATGCTATAATAATTTCCCCAGTCTTTTGGTTTTTGGTTTAAAAAAAAAATAAATTTGTATTTTCTCCAGTCAAATTTAGTGATACCTTTAAGTAATATACAGAAAGATAGCCTATATTTTTCAAAATCATTGCAAAATTACACTCCAGCTATTATTCTGAATTGAACCAGTTTTATTGCATATGTCTTCAACAACAAGAAGTAAAGAAAGAACAGCAATAAAGCATCATGTTCTGTAATACCAGCACTGAGCACTTACCACATGTAAACCTGAGATGACTACCCACAAGATATATCCTCCAACATTTACAAACTCAGTCAGCTGCAACATGAACAAATAGAAACCTTGGAGTTGCTTTGAATTAAACTGGCAGCCCTATGAAGCATCACGTTCCAACAGCTGGAGTCTCTGCAACATGATGAAGTGTGTGAACTGGGCAGAGGAAGACAGAAGACAGCAGTACCTGACCTTTTTCACCACCATTCAGTCATCTATGGAAGATGGATAGAACCAGAATGGCACAAACCCATTTTGTTACTGCCAGCAACCCTACCCCAGCTTCTTCACATGTGCTCTCTCTTGCTTGCCTTGGAGAGAGCTGTAACAGCATGAGCTTGTGCCCAATTAGGCAAGGGTTAAACCCAGCAATTAAAAATGCTAACATTTAATTTTAGAAAGTAGAGGCAGACTGCAATAATCCAGAGCAGACAGCAGGGTCAACAGCAGGCATAGTCTGTAAATTGACTCTGTCTGGTGTGAGCAAACTAGGTAACTGCTGATTAGGCAGGTCCTGTGATGTGCCTTTTGTGAAAACAAATTCAAGCTGCAGCTTTCCATACACAGTACTGCTGATGATGGGTTGTTACTTTAAAGGTCTGGGAAAGCAGTTTGCAGATCCCAGGCTTGTCAGAAAAAACAGCAGGAGGGGGCACAAATAATGAAAACAAATGTACACTGAACAGGTAACACTGGTGCAGCAGTCAACAATGTGATGTGCCCTGAAATGTATTGCAGGAAACTGCAAAGTCAAAGGTGACCTAAGATACCGAAATAGCTTCCTTGTATTTATCATTTGCTGTGCTTGGGTCCTGATGGGACAAACAGTATCAGTTATGCTTTTCTACCCCTATGCAGGGCGTTGCAGTTTTAAGATACTTCCAATCCATGCAGAAAGAGTGCAAAATTGTACTGGTGGATATAGCTAGTTGCAGAGGGAAGAAAAAGCAGCAGCTAGTGATGGTTGTGCGGGGGAGGCTGAATTATATTGACAAATGTCATTGCCAGCTGGAACAGTGCTAATGTACAAAATGCAGGTCAGCATCAAAGGGGGGGGGGGGGGCTGGGGGCGTGTTCAAGCTATTCCTGTAAGCCCCAGTGACCACAAAACATTTTCCTTTTATTCAGTATGAAGATGGTTTTCAGACCACACTTAATGAATCACTTCCTTTATAAATGAATAGCAGAAAACATCCTTTAATCAACAGAATCCTCTCATTGCTGTTGATAACAGGTTTTTTCACAGGTGCTCAAAAAGTCTCATTTCCAGCTGTCACATATGCACAGTTCTCAAAATAGCTGAGAATTTGGAAGCCATTTTATGGATTTTTAGGTTTTAAAGAACTTTCTGACTGTGAGATGGAACTGAATATGAAAAGGTAATAAGAGAGGGGCACCAGGTTAATTTATTTCTTTAGAGCATGAGACCACACTCACTAGCATTAGGAATAGTTCTTACTGTTGTTACTTAATTCCTGGTAGTAGATACTAATTTTACCAGAAAAAATGAGAACTGTAGGAAAATCTACTGCAATTATTACTTGACCTGCTCTGCAGAAGGCAGCTGCTGTACTTTTACATGCAGTATCAGCAGCAGCTGTTTATCTAATGAGCTTTGGAAAACCAGGTCTCCCAGCTTGACAGCTATGAGAAATACAGAAGCATGGCAAAAAGTGACATTGATGTTTCAATAAGTGACGCAATAGTCCTCTGAATCAGCATGAACAAAATGCCATGGAGGAGTGTTGGAGGCAGTGGGAGGCACCACCTTTAAGTAAGATGTAAAGCCAGCACCCATCTTCAAAATAAAAATAAGAGACTGTCCAGCGCAGGGATCCTAAATATGTGCACATGGTCATAGACTTCAAGAAATCTATGCAAAACAGAGACATTTTGGTGAAAGCAAGACACTTGCTTGAACTTAATAAATGTGCTTGGCTACTGCTGCATTGCATAAGCTGGTTCTAAACAAGTTTATTCAGCTCTCTTAAACGTGAGTTATTTTGTAGCACTGGACCTGCATTCAGTTCTCTGCAGGTCCATATGATGATGATGCTCCAATATAGTGTAGTGTAAGTCTCATATTTTTATAGCACTGTGCCAGAAAGTCATGATGTTGTAATCTTTGTGGTTAAGATTCTAGCCAAGTTGTCGCTTCTGGTGGTCTTAGTGTCCTGCTGCTAACACCTCAACCCTAGAAAAATGTTCACATTCAGGTTTAGACAAAGAGCAATCATAAGTTAGCATTAAAGCTGTGTTTCCCATTTGGCTTTGTTCTGATCCACAATTGTTCTTACAGTACAGGTAAAAATAAAGTGACCTCTTTCTATCTGCTGTCATAATTGTCATTCTCCAGCAAATGCCCTAACTTCCCACTGCACCCTGCTGGTTCTGCTGCCCCTGTTGTCTCTCAACCCAAAGAGGTTTCTGAACAAGAGACATGCTTTTATGGAGCCTGGCAAAGCTTCAGAAGGGGAAAGGAAAAATCAATACTGCTTCAAAGCAAAGTCTTTGCTTCAGTGAAAATGACATTTGCCCTTTCTTCACTAGCGGGAAAAACAACAAGGACACTTACACTGGCGATGGAAATAGAATGAATAAAGAGAGACCTTCCAGGTTTGACTTGTAAAGGAAAATAACTTTATAGTTATTGTCCCTAGTTGGTGACATCAAAAGCAGGTTTAGGGTGTTAGGTGGTGCAGTCTGGGAATGAAGTGGAAAGTAGCACAAAGTGAAGAGTTGAAGGAATTTGGAACAAGTGATAATGGACTCTGCTGAAGAAATGGGGAATGAAAGACATGACACAAAGGTCAGGTCCATCGCTGCACAATCAAATCAACTATAAAATGTCACCTGCAAAGGTGGGCCATAATATTAAAATGACTTTCCAGTAAGTTTTACACCATTTTGACAGCTTTGTAGCAACTGAAAATGGCGACAGAACCTGATACTTCACTAACAAACAGCTTCTTGGTAGGGTCAAAGCATGTCAGAAATTTCCCATCAGAAGATGAAAATGCCAATTTAAGAAATTAATGTTTCAGCAAAATCAAAACAACTTTGAAAAACTCTCACTGATCTTTCTAGAAGATTTATAAAAATGTAAACTAAACGCAAACCTGACAATTCTGCTTCAATTATTTTTTATACTCAAGATATCATTAATTTAATTTTCATTTCAACTGTTTGGTTTTTTTTTTCTTACCTTCCCAGTTCCTTTTGTTTCAAAATTAGATGCTTGTTCCAAGTTCTTAATTTCATTCTTTCTTGACTAATCCACTTCTGAGCTAGTTTTCCAAGCTGTTTTGTTTTGATGTTTTCTACGTCTGTGTCATTCTTCACATGCAACTTTGTGGACCTCTTTCTTTTGGAGTAATATGCGTTGTTTCAAATATGGTCTGTGTAAATGTTTGAAAATAGTCTTTTTAAAGAATTTTCCTTATGTGAAACTGTGCCTTCAGCTGCAGCTGCCACTAGCTTTTTTGTAGTTTCTGACCTGTGCAGTGGGTAATTTGCAGCACCTAACTGCCCCTGCTGAGAGGGGATCCTGGGTCAGTTGCTGTTGTTGAAGTCATGTAATAGTGCAGACTTCATCCTTGGTGAATCAAATAGCACAATTTCTGAGGAGCACACTTGTAGTGTAGCAGGACAGTCATGTTCTCATACTCTGACCCCTATACTTGTGCTGGGTGAGAGTCCTGCAGCTACAAGAATCAATAAAAATGTATTGATTTCTCCACACCATCGTAAAGCCTGTCTGCTCTTATCTCCAGTTTACAAGCTGAAAAAGGAGACTGTAAAACTAGAATTGTCTTGGACTCTTTCTGTATTGTAGTTTAACACCAGCTGGCAACTAAGCACCCCGCAGCTGCTTGCTCAGTCTGCCCATCCAGTGGGATGGGGGACACAGTTGGGGAAAAAAAAAATAAGTAAAACTCATGGGTTGGGATAAAGATAGCTTAACAGGTAAAGCAAAAGCTGCCCATAAGCAAAGCAGGACAAGGAATCAATTCACCACTTTCCACGGTCAGGCAGGTGTTCAGCTGTCTCCAGGAAAGCAGGGATCCATCACGTTTAATGGTTACTTGGGAAGACAAGCACCATCACTCAGTGTGACTAGCAGGTCGAAGGAGGTGATCTTGCCCCTCTACTCTGCTCTTGTGAGAACCCACTTGGAGTACTGTGTACAATTCTAGTGTCCTCAACATAAGAAGGACGTGGAGCTGTTGGAGTAAATCCAGAGGAGAGCCATGAGGACAATAAAGGGGCTGGAACACCTCCCGTATGAAGACAGGCTGAGAAAGTTGGGGCTGTTCAGCCTGGAGAAGAAAAGGCTGCATGGAGACCTCAAAGCAGCCTTCGAGGATCTGAAGAGGGCCTACAAGGACACCAGAGAGGTACTCTATATCAGGGACTGTAGTGGTAGGACAAGAGGTAATGGGTTTAAACTTAAACAATGGAAGTTCAGGTTAGATATAAGGAAGAAATTCTTTATAAGGAAGAAATTCTTTACTGTAAGGGTGGCAAGGCACTGGAATGGGTTGCCCACAGAAGTGGTAAATGCTCCATCCCTGGCGGTGTTCAAGGCCAGGTTGGACAGAGCCTTGGGTGACATGGTTTAGTGGGAGGTGTCCCTGCCCATGGCAGGGGGGCTGGAACTAAATGATCTTGAGGTCCTTTCCAACCCATTCTATGATCACTTCAAACCTCCCTTCCTTCCTCCTTCTTCACAGCTTTACATGCTGAGCATGATGCCATATGATATGGACTATCCATTGGGTCAGTTGGGGTCAGCTGTTCTGGATGTGCCCTCTCCGAACTCCCTGTACACCCCCATTCTGCTCACTGATGGGATGGTATGAGGAGCAGAAAAGGAGCTGACTCTGCACAAGCATTGCTCAGCAGTAAGTAAAACATTGTTGACTTAGCAGCACGGTTTCCAACACAAATCCAAAACGTGGGCCCATACTAGCTTCTTTGAAGAAAATTAACTTTACCCCAGCAAAAACCAGTACACTTGCTTTTCTTCCCCATTCCATGCTTTTTGCACAGGAAACCAAGGTCTCTTTCTGATAGGAGCCATAGCCCTGCTCGCTGTATCACAACATCATATATTTTTAACATTTGGATTGTGAAAAAAACCCTTAAAGGGTTTCTAAATAAGGAGACATGAATGGGAGACTGCTAAAGGCTAAAGTTGAGTGACTTCTGGGGCTTAACTCATCCCTCTACAGGCAGGTAGTCAAGGACATGTGAGTGAAGAGCTCAGTGCTGTTTCTGGATTTTCCAGATTCACATAAGGTTGCTTTTCAGGGAGTCATTTCAGCTCCCTTTGTAATTTTTTAATGTTTTCAGTTCTAGGAAGAAGGTAGGTAGCCATCATTCATTTGAAGAACATGGGAATGTCCTTCCCTGTTTAAAATTGTCTCACTGGTAAAAATGAAACAGGTGAAGGGTAAAGCAGTATTTTCAATAATGTTTTACAGAAATTGTCACCTAAAGCCATACCTGTCAGAAGGTGAGTGGACAAAAGCCTGGTTTTGGTACTCAGACTATTTGGGAAACTTGGCTTCAAACTTCTGAGGATGGATGCAGTTGTTTGTTAGCTGTGTAGTCAGTCTGGGATAAATCCCAATGTCCTGATAAAACACATGGAATAGAGTCATGGAGCAATCAGATTGGAAAAGCTTTATCCAGAAGATAAAAAACCATCCCACAAGCCCCCTGCAAACTGCAGAATACACTTTGATGCTTTCCATGATTTCATTAGCTATGTCAGCAGTATCACTGAACAATCATGTTAAGTGTGTTACAGAACAACATAAGGTGTGATAACAAACATCTTTGAGTGTTTAAAGGCACCAGTCTTGGATGCCTTTTTTTCTATCAAGAACAAGGGCTCTCACACTCAGCTTTTCCCATTAAGATTCCCAGCTGCACCAATTTTGATAAAAATATATGCAGTATGGCATGTAAAACTGTTACAGCTGGTAGATATATGCAAGCACCGGCCAAATGACCAACTCTATATCTGTCATTATCTATATTTAAATTGTGTGTTACTTAAGGCCAGGTATTTGTGGCATAAAATATGAGTAGCCACTGATTTCTGCTCTACAAGCTGAAGGGTGAGTCTGATTTGCTGACAAACAGCAAAATGCCATGTGGTTTATCTGCTGTACTACCATTTGTGACTTTTCCTACCTTCCTAGTTTCAAGTACATAATTCATAGATTCACACAGTTGAGGCTGTTGCACACAGGATGTTGGGAAAGGCTTCTACACACAGAGTGTTATCAGCAGGGTCTAGCACTGAGAACACAGAGAAAGAAAAGAAAAACCTAGTCTGTGGGTAGCTAAGAACAGCAGTAGTGGGATGTCCAGATAAGTGTCTTCTGGGGGCTCTCTCCTGTGCAGCAATGGTCAGGATAAAGAAAAATATTATTATGGGTTTTGGCATGTTTCCCACTACTTATTATACACTTTTTTCAATGGGATCAAGTCAAACTCCCTCTTGGATGTTCCTCTTTGTGGTATGATTACAGCTGAGTATAGTAATTAGATAAAGTGTTGCACATTGGTCATTAACCTCTGTGCACGTATATTATTGGATAACATTTTAGTATTTAAAATACTAATAGCATTTAGTATACAAACACTGCTTTAAGTAAATACTGCTTTGTTGTGGGCTAATTTTAGTTGTCTTTAATATAAACAAACATCTACAAAATGAGGTATGAAAAGGCTAGTGAAAAGGGCTGATTTTCACACCAGTGGTAATGGCTTCCAATGAAAACCTGCCATATAACATTATTGGGGTTATAGGTGCAAGGCCATGGGAACAATAAACAAAGATGTGAGAACAAGGGGAAAACACTGCCTCCACAGCTGATGAGAAAGATTACAGAACTGCAAAAAGCAGCCCCTTAGCACTGCTAGGGCTGAGGCACAAGAACACCTAAGGCACAGTGAAACAGGTCAAATTCAGTTTCAGCATAAGCAAATGCTATGCCATACTGCTCAATATCTCATCTTTGCTTCAGACATAGGCTATAGTCTTGCAGTGAAGTATAAGAACACAGCCTTTACATTGAGTTATGCATGTGAGCCAATATATATTTGGGGTTTCATTCTAGACTTTTTAAATATGGTGTTTATTCAAAGGAGAAATAATATAATGCTTCCTAAATAAACAAGCATAAACTTATATCACTTCCCTCCCTGCCACACAGAAATTGGTATTCCGTAGCCCACAGGTTACAAAGTGAGTCATACCGAAGTACAGAAAATATAGCCCAATCAAGCTGGTAAAACAACCTAGATTTTAGAGATGAAGGTCTCTAAATTAAGCGTTCTTCTGCTGCCCCCCAGGCTGTTAAAGCTCATGACTGTTTGCTCCAGCACCACAGTTGCTATGGCAATTCATATAGACAAAAGCAGTAACCTTTCAGGATCCAACCAGGTAAAAAACTAGGACTTAAATTATACTCAGAAACAAAGAGGAAGCTGATATAGATGCCAAAGGATCAATATACCGTATTCTCTGTGTCTAATAGCATTTCACAGTCAGGCAGCTGCATTCTGCACAAACTGCACGTTCCTAATGCTTTTGAACACTTGCAGTACATAGAGCACATTGCAGCAACTCTGACTTGGAAAAGGAAATAAAAAAACTCTTGTAAAGAAACAGAAAAGGCAACAAATGTCTAAGCAGACCCAGACAATGCCTAGTAGATGCTACTAACAAAAAAAAAAAAGTCACACAGTGTCTTATTAGAAGACAGGTGAGATATTTTTCTGATTTTTTGACAGAACATGCTAAGACAGGCTCCAAACACTTCCAAATGATAAATCTCTTTAACAGCAGAAAGACAAGCATGTGGTTATGGTGGGATCTCTTGTATTTTAGAGATAGCAGGCTGGATCTTATTTCCATTGAATTAGCGAATCCATCTTGTTCATGCTCCTAGGACTGTAGCACCTTAAATTGTATTAAAAAGTGCTTCTGCATAGAAATGGAATTGGAAAAGGCAGCAGAATTGTCAGCAGCTACTTTTAGACATAAAATCTTAGTTTTGTCATCTCCAGTAATGAAGTCAGTGATATAAGAGATTTATCAGATGGAAACTATAGATTTAGTACACTGAAACTTTCTTACATCACTCACAAATGTCATTATAAAAGCACAAAATATCACCCCTCAAAACAGATAAAATATGTATCTGAATCTGCACTTCTAAGAAGGATTTTCAGTCCCTGACTTCCTTCTCCACGCTTGAATGACCCAGAATGGGTGACAGACAGGCACTCCTGTCCTTCCCCACAAGGCAGTCAGTCGAGCTTCTAGATGGCCCAGACTAGAAAGACTGCAATTCTGACAAGACTGTGGCATAAGAGATCTTCCTTATGAGCACTAGCAAGCTAGAAACAGTCACCCAGAGCAAAGTTGGAAGCATAAAAGTCTGTTATCTCTCATAGGCTGTCAGAACAGGACTCACCTCGATTGTACCAAGAATTTGACTGAGCCAGTATTACTGTTGACGCTGACAAGCACCATTGCAGGGAAGAAGCAAATGTATCTCCTGTCAGGTACAGCACCTCCTTGCAAAGCTATGTGCTGACACCACTTGATACTGTACCATTTCATTCCTTACCCTGCTTGCACATCTTCCTTTTCAGATTGCTGCAGATACACCAAGTAAAGCAAAGGGATAAGAATTTATGAAGCCCAAAGCAGCACTGAATTTTTGGAACGACACTGTGACTGTATATGGGTACTAATAAAAGGCAAAGGTTCACTGAAGCTGCAGGCTATGAAGTGTAGTAGTGCAATATGATTAAAATAGAGTTAAGTCATATTGAACTTTGAAGAAAAAGGTATTCCATGCTGACATGTTAATAGATCCCAAGAAAGATTTGTTAATGGACCAAAAATTGAGAAGCTCTTTGTAGGCAGAATTAAGAAAAAAGAAAATTGGTATTTCTTTGTGGGTGAGATTCACTTAAAAAGAGGCTGGACAAGGCAAGAGCACCATGTACACCCAGGGTTGTCTGGCTGGGGCTTGAAGGAGGAACACAGGGCTGGTTCCAGTGTGCTTTCAGTGCTGGTGCTGCACTATGGCTCTGCACAGCCACACCTGGTTTAGGTCTTGCTTTCCATCACACTAAGTATAAGAGTCAATAAAACCTTATGATTTGGCTCTACAAAGGCGGTTTGAGATGCAGTGATTTCCTGAAGACTTCTTCCAGAGTGTGAACCACAGAGTGTCTCAAGATCTACTTAAATAATGACTATTTTTCAATTAAAAGACAGTTCAGTTGGGCAGTAAATAGAAATGAAATGCAATGTCATCAAAGTCTGAACCTTGTAAGGACACTGAGCCTAGTAAAAAACTTCATCTGGCTGATATGAGAGTAAAATTTGCACTGATAGCCACCTGAAAGTAATTGTAGCATGGGAGAAAACATGGCAGTGAAATGTTTGTCTTGGCCTGATCTCACTTCTCTGATCTTTCCAAACTGACATATTAGAGACAACAAAAGTGACAATATTTTGGAGCACACTTGCCTTTAAACAGCAGAAAGCACCAGAACGAGTAATACTGTCTCATCTCAGTTGTGAAAGCCTGATTTATTATTCCTTCATTATTATGAAGGGTATCATATTTTGTAACATGCTGAAAGCAGTTGGGGACCTTTACTTGGTCTGCCTTATATCTTTGCCTCAACTTTATTTTTCTAATCGGATATTTTCAAGTTTCCACACTATTAAACAAAAACGAGCAAAGGTAAATAAATCAAGCACCTTTAGGTAACTTGGTTCATAATCTACCATGCTAATGGTCAGTTTTGCATTAGCTATCAAGCATATTTAAAACCAACTTCAATTCCATGGCAGTGAATTCCATGAATTTTTTTCTGATGATATTCACATCTAAGAAATTAAAACCTCCTGGCTGACTTTTAACTTCCAGGTGCACAACTTTAATTCCAGGCAATTTCTTTTCTCCACTGCCTTGTCCAGATGAACCTAAACTTCTCAGATTTCCTAACATAAACTCTAACCCATGTTTCACAGACAATGAGAAACTGGCACCAGGAACTTTGGATGTGGCTTCAGAGAGGAGCAGATGTTACCAGGGGTAATTGCACAGCTGCTATTGTACCATCGAATGCAGAGCCTGCAAAAGAGGCTATCTGACATGTTTCATGAAGGTCAGCAGTGTGTATAGGTGGTGACAATAATTAATAACAGAGCTGCCTAAACCCCAGCTCTGGTCCAGCCTTGCTGTGCTTCTGCTGGGATTTCTGCCAGAGTTCCTTGGGTTATTTCTTCAGGCTTAAGGCTGTGAGGATTTAAGGGCCCAACAAGATACCAAGGAGCATGGCACCTGGTTGATGCTTCAGCTGCGCCCAAACCTCAGGTCAGTCCTGGCAATGGGATTCCTCCCCTGCCCTTGTGGCCAAATGTTTTCCATTTGAGAGTCTAAAACCAGGAGGCCACTCTCAGGTAATTGCAGCCAGCTGTTTTGCAGTGGGAAATCAGTTCGAGGCTCATGGAAAACATATATGTGCCAAAGGGGAAAGGGTTGATTTAGTCCCATGAGTGTCAGTGGTTGTAGCCTGGCAGTTGGTTCTACCTCCCCCATTCCCTGATATGCCAGCCTCCTGGGAATCTCTGCTGGAAAAAACCTTTTAGAACTGAGAGCAAAACCAAAGATGTGGGGTGAGAAGGGAAGGGGTGGGCAGATGGTAGAGGAGGAGCTGCTGCTTTGGGGCCATGATCTCTTATAGCTGCAAAGCAGCTTTGGAGGAAATACTTAAAGGAGAGAGACACCCAGAATGTTTTTAACCAGGCAACAAGATTTTGCCCTGGAGAAGAGTTGGGTTTTTGACTGCCTTAGGGGGAAAGGTATGCAGTATTCATATGGTTATTTTACAGATACTTCAGAAGGAATGTTTCTTGAGGTGGGGGTAAACCAGGGGAGTTAATAGAGGTGCAGCCAAGGGGCTGTAATCACTCATATTGTTTTTCATGCAGCTAAGCGATATAATGAGTCTAATGAAGGAATTCAGTATTAAAGAGAAGGATCTGTTTAAAAAAGAAAAAGCCATATATCTTTCTACTGAAGTCCTACATAGTAAGAAAATCTGTAAGTGTTGACTTTGTTAGGATACTTATGAGCTTAATTTCTTTATTGATTCAAGGAAGGCTTGCACTGTATGTTTGGTTGATTGGGGTTTCTCGTTTTCTTTTTACCACTTCTCTTAAAATTTAAGCAATGTGAGATAAAACTATCCAAGGGGGTTTTGTTTGTTATATGTCACAGGGATTTTTTTAGATTATTTCCATATTAATAACTACTTAGCTTTTACGTCTGGCTTTTGTTTTCCCTGAGGAAATAATACCTTTGCTCTCCTTGTGGAGAAGGGGGAGTGTTTGGGTGGTTTTTATTTTATTTTTATATCAGTATGTATATCTTAAGTGAGAACAGTCCTCCTTCCTAAAATATCTACCTTCTGGTGAGCACTGTAAATCATAAAAATATATATTTATCATTGCTTTTCATTTTTTTTTTTTAAAGGCACAACAGAGAGGAAAGCCATTTAGCAAATCAGGTACAAAACTAACATCTATGTTTTAAGAGCTGCAGGGGAGTTGGAAGAAAATTGGCTCTTGTGATGACATCTTATTCAGTCCCTCAAATATGAAGTCCAATTTTGCCCCCAAGGTGAAGAAACTGGTATTTTTTTTTCCACCTCCTATATATAACCTTGGAATTCAGAAGATTTTCCTTGTCTGCATTACTGTACCACTTGGAAATGGCACGTATAATGTTTTGGGATATGCTAAGAATAATGGGGGCAAATACGTGAATATTTGCAGACCTAAGCAGGTAAGGGTAGTAGGAAAGGGACAGGACTGATATCCTCCTGCTTCCCCTATGTAGCTGTTTTTCACAATTGGAGAATGAGGGTTTTATCATTTGGGGCTTTGTTTTGTGTTGGGTTTGGGTTTTTTGTTTGTTTTGTTGTTTGGTTTTGGGTTTTTTGTTTGTGGTTTGTTTTTTTTCTGTTTTTTTTTGTTTTGTTGGTTGGGGTTTTTTGTTTTGTTTTGTTTCAGTTTTTTTTGTTCTGGGCCTCTTCCAGTCTTCATTGCTTTTGATAAAGAATTAATAAAATAAGTGGTATTTGGATTAACTTGTCTGTGTGCATAGGACCACCCCAGAGGCCCTGAGCATTGTGCACAACCTGTTTAAAGTACTAGGGAGTCATCAGTGCTTCCGTATCACTTCAGCATTGCTTGTACTTTAGGGCTCTGTCCATGATTAGGACTGCTTCATGCACCTTAGCGGTGATTTGAAGGTAGGGTAAATCAGCCATTAAATTAAAAATTGGGATACTAAGTCAGCTTTAATTATTTGAATGAGTGTATTGCTGCAAATCATGAATAGATATATGCCAAGATGCAGGAATGGGTACATGGTTGATCCCCTCCTAGGCAGAACTTCAGCAACCAGTATTTTTAGTATTCTGGAAGTAATGTGCAGTTTTGGAAGGCATGGAGAGCAAGAGGAAAGGGGGGATGTGCTGCAACAACACCTCTTCAGTATTTCCTTTCTTTCACATACAGCTTATTACCTTTAGTTTCACCATGATGCATGAGAGTGACTGTGAGTGATGTTGATTGTGTGTTGTGGGGAGGATGGAGCCTGAATCCTCCTTTTTGACTTCCTAGCAGTTTTTTCTGGTACAGAGTAAGATTATTTTCTTGCCTTTTCCTGTTCCTCTTCAGAGCACTCTAAGAATACTAACAGCGTTCTTGTTTCATTGTGCTACGCTGAGCACCAGGCTGCAAAATCCAGCTGGCACTTGCACAGAGATTCATATAGAAAGCTGTCCTGGCTTAACCCTCTATAAGACCAGCCATTCTATGTTTCAAGATATAAATTTAATAATAATACCCCTCCCCCTGCAAGAATATAATGTAGAAACTGCTGCTGTGTATGGCTCCATAGTTGAGACAGATGTGATAAGACTGTACCTTGAAGATAGAAGGCAAATCTTGTGAAAATGTTAATACTTTGCCTTGTAAGGGAGAGGGGAGTGTGTGTGTGCAGAGAAAGAATAAGGTTTGGATGCAAGAAAAAATTATTTGAATGGTATTCTGAGCAAAAGTGCCAGAAGGAGGACATACGTTTTTCAGAGCCAGATTGGGCAAAGAATCCTGGCAAAGAAAATCCTTGCAGCAAAGCTGTTAAAAAGGCATTGTCTTCAAGCAGTGAAACAACTCTGCTTTCTTGCATTTCTCTGCATGAGTTAACTTGACCCCAAGCCATTGTTTTCTGTGGGAGTGGAATATCTTGATAGGCAGTGTGAGGCAAAATTATTTCAAGTCTTTCAGCATTGCTTCCTGTAACCAAAAAAGTAAACACGGACATCAGCATGTAAACAGGATGCTCAGCTGCAAATTAGAGCAAGATGTAGCTTGTTCTACATTCAGCTTTTCCAAAAATAATTCTGCTTTAGTAAATAAGACATTCTGTATGTGTATCCTACTTTAACACATTTCAGATTGCTGTCAACAAACTGTAAGATTTTAGTAGAAGGTGTTTGCTAAATAACAAGTAAGGCAAACTGGATTTACTAAATCAGACCTCTGGTTTTGTTGCTAAACTTTTGTGTGGAATATGCCTTTTCCATATTTGGATAAATGCTACTAGGGATTTACTGTTCTAATTGTGAATGTGGCTGCCCCTATACAGCAGTCTTATGGTTGAGTTTCTGAGATAACCAGGAGGTGGGTGTTCCAGTTCTAACACTGAATTACCTCTTTGTTGTTGCCTGCTGTCTGTCTTCTCCCCTGCTTATCCCCCCTTTACCCCCAAGATACTTTTGGGAAAGTAGGGTGTGTGTTAACTTGTTTTGTTCTCTTTCCCCACCCCCCCCCCCCCCTTTTTTTTTTTTTTTTCCCTTCAAAAGGGAAAGGTAGTTTCCCTTTTTACCTTCAAAAGTGTCCAGGAAGAAAACAGCTGCCAACAAACTTCTCACTGCTCCAACTGGGTTTCACACACCAGAAGCACCGGGTATGTAACAGTTTCCAAAGCCCACCTGGACAAAATTTCCAGGTAATGCGCTGGAAACCATTCAGACTGGTGGACCTCATCTCATTCAGGTGCACAGGCAAGATTCCTGAAGTTAAGAAAACTTGCTGTATCAATCAGGAGTCGCCTTTCCATTTCTGTCCTGCCAGCGTTCAGTCAGTAAAATTGAAATTCAGTTTTACAGTGGACCCAAAACCAACTGGCATCTCTACTGCAATGTACTATTTCAGTAGCGTATCAAATGAAAACCACAGCGGTTTTAACATAAGCCAACTGAAAAAGATGGAAAATTCATAATATAAGGCCCACTAATTTACAAAGTAGCACTGAAATCTATCCCCTGGAACTGTTTAGACAAAAAAAAGTATAATTTTATTTTAATTAGATGGCATAACTCCAGAAATCCCTGAGATACCAATGCAGTGACTTTAGACTTACAACAGCACGTAACCAGAATGCAAAGTCAGCTTATTTGGCTCTTCTTCAGATTTCCTTAAGAAAGGGTGACTTGTTCAATAAACAGCACTGTTATTACTCAACAGCATGCAGTGTTCCAGCTGCAGATTATAACACAACTTCTGCCACATGCTGGCATGAATGCAGATGTAGTTCCTGTTTTTGTGCTTCTATCTTTCTTCAGTGTGTTTTGTTTTCCTCCTTCTATTCAATGTACTTCCTTTATTTAATACTCTGCAATCACTCTGATCTAGCTACAGAGGTTTTATTCTGGACTACGGTATGTCTAATAGCTGAAAGTAAATTAGCATCTTACGGACAGCAACAAGCACTCAGGAATATTTCCATTCTCTTGCCTAGCTGTGAGCCAAGTTAAGAACAGAATCTCTGTTCTTATGGTAACCAAAATCACCATTCTTATAACTCAAACCATGGTAATTATTGGTAATAGGTAATGAGTATTATTGGCAACTCCCAGCAAAAAGTTAAATGACCTATTTGCTGTGAAACATCAGGTAAAATTAGATGCGACTATGGAAATATTTAACCAGGTCACATTAAAAAATAACTTTGAACATTCACTTTTCTAAATGTTACTGAAACCAAGCCTTGCACACATGTAAAAAGATCATTTTCCTCCTGAGTTTAATGTTGGGATTTTAAAAGAATACTAGGAGAATATCATGTCCAGTTCTTAATGAATTTAATTAAATAACTGATAACAGAATGAGCTAATTATTAACCACTCTGTATTTTATGCCATTTGAAGGTATTATTTGATTGCTGGTGAGAGATTGAAACTAAAGTAGTTAATTTTTTATTCACTATCTACATTTCAAAGACCTGTTATTTCCTCCTAGACCTTGACAGATTTGTACAGGCTCTCAGGCTAGACAGGTTGCATAAAAAGAACTATATGCCCAAGACAGCATGTTTAAACTTGAGATCAGGCCTTTTTCTGTTGATATTGTTTTGATAAGTCCCAGCTGCAGGTTCTTCATGCACAACTAGAATACAGTGCCAAATTCAGCACTCAGCAGCACAAGCATAAAATGTGATTTATTCCTCTGAAGTAAGAATCCATTCCAATGCATCACAATGAACATTTCTACATGCTCTTTAAACCAAAATATACTTTTTCATCTCAGCCTCCATTTTTCTGACTCAGGTACCACATAGAAACAATGTGAAAACCTCAGCAGTCCAGAAGCAAATAAACTACACCACCAGTGCAAATATAAACATTCTTTGTTGAACTATACAGCATAAGAACATACAGAAACAAAAGGACATTAAACATTAAGATTAGTAATAAAATAACTGCAAAGCCTACAGTTACTACAATTACTTGTCTTATACATTAGTTGGCAAGGTGTTTTAAAAACATAACAGTATCTGATTATTGTACATTTTTATGGCCATAAGGTGCTAACTAGAGCTGTTACTCATGTACTATGACAGATACAAACCAATCTTTAATTAGCTCTCTTTTAACATGTATTTTCATTCAAGTTTTGTTAAAAATTGGTGGGCTAGGACTTAAAAACTATAACACAACAATTTTTCACCAACAGATGAAACATTTGAATGATGTGCACGGACAAGAAGTTTTTTTGTAATATTTTCTAAGTAGACAATTTTTAATCAACGAGAAGCTCTGTCTTATAACCAGGCTACTTTATGATTCCTTATCTTATAAAAATATACATCTATTATCAGAAAGATCATAATGACCTTTTATCATAATGTAAGTATGTAAGTTTAGCCTTGCTCGCTTAAACAGGATTCAGCTTTGCTCTAGTACATATTATAATACCTACTATTATCAAGAGTTTATAGCATCATAGATAAATGCTCAGCTTTGCTCTGTTTGGAAGTTTCAACACATTATTCAAAATTCCCATTAGAGACAAGCAAGGTGAAAATATAGAGAGCAATAAGACTAAAACAGAGTTGTATTTAAGGCCCAGTACAGTACACAGCAGGTGAAATAAAGAAAACAAAAAAAAAGCCAGAAACTTTTCATTCAAACTCTTAGCTACAAATCACTTAACTCAGACATTCCGTAGTAAACAATACTGCATCAATGATGCAGTGTCCTGGGGAGACACACACTTCTGCAGCATTTGGAAGACAAAGCATCTCTACAGGTCTACTGAGACCTACCTGAAGAGTTAGGAATCACTGAAATATTTGTATTTCCAACACTACTAAATTGGAATAAAAATCCAGAATAAAGCTAAGAATCTTGATCAATCAGGCTTTCTAGCAAACAAGTCTGGAACAGCATCACAGAAAAGAAAACAAGCTGTAAAGAATACTTAATGCTGGGAACCTCAGGGAATCAATACACTAGAAGAGTATTGCAAATCTGTGTTGATATGCCTGTTTTTTGCAGAAGTGCAAAAACGCTGATCCCAAAAGAGACACATTGTAACATACACAGAGCATTAATACTGACTCTGGAAGGCTGAACTGAAGAAAACAGTTCTCTTTTACTCATTTATATGCAGTTACATGACTCATTCATAAAGACACAGAAGAAAGCTGGGCTCTCACGTCACCTGAGAAGAATAACTACAGCATTTACATTATATTGACTGTTTAATTAGAAACTTCCAGTTACTGAAGACAACATTTTTCACCTAATTCTGTTCTGGTTTTTCTTGGGTTGGGAGTTAAGGGCAGAGAATCACCTGCAGGTGCATAGTTACTGTGAGCTTACTGTGCAGAAGTAAATATAGTGGCACTAATAAAATATGGAACAGGACAAGTTTTGCAATAATTAGTGAAAGAAAAGTTATTGGCTGTATATTTATAATTCAAGTATATTCTTAAGAATAGACAGCTAGCAGAATCTGTGTATACAATGAATTGGTAAACTCAATTTGGTACTGCTATTCATATAGTGAGGTGAAAAGAAAAACAGATGCGCTTACAAATGTATCTCAATTTTACTACACATTTGTGGTAGAAAGTAGAAAGCTGTGATTAGAATATGCACAGTTTCTTAACTCCAAATTTAATGGTGCATTCAGGTTTTGATGCACGATCAACTTGCATTAGTATGAGTTATTCCCATTACTGGGAAAATAAATAAATAAAGACAAATTTTATTATTTTTTGTTGGAATCTAAGAACAGACAATACCCACAAGGTGGGCAATCTTAAAATTAAAAACTAAAAGCCTGCTTCAGAAAAGAACAATCCTTTCTTCAGATCCATGACAGGGAAGATGGGAAGCAATCCATTTCAGCTGCACCAAGAATTACTTGGGGTAGGCATCAGGAAAAAATTCCCAGCCTTTTTCCATTGGAAAAGACATCCTGTGTAAATTACAAAGTGTCTCTCAGTGTAAGATTTGGGTTGTGCTTTTTTTGGGTGGCTGGGTATTTTTTTGTTTGTTTGGGGGGGGTTGTTTGTTTCAGAGTTGGGTTTTTTTGTTGTTTGGTTTTGGTTTTGTTGTATTTTTTTTGTTTGGTTTGGTTTTCTGTTTTGGGGGTTTTTGGGTTTTTTTGTTTGTTTTTGGTTTTGTTTTTTTGTTTTGTTTTTTTTTTTTTGAACAGGTTTAACAAATATGTCAGGAATGACAAAAAACTGTTGATTCTGCAAGAGCAGCAGCCCTGCTTTCCTATGACTGAAAAATACCACACATAACTTATTTTGAGTGACCTGCAAAGACATTATACCTTCAGCCCTGCTTAACTTTATCTGACAGCGTAAAAATGCCATACTTGAGACAGGTTAATTCTGTTTCCAGAATGAAATAAAGTCAAAGAGGATTAATTTTTTGCTCTGGAACACAAATTTCGGAACCTGGTATGCCAAACGTGGGTAAGGTTATTTGCAGACAGTGCATTTTTGTTCCAGGGGCAAAAAAGTCTCAAGTACACTGCAGAAAATCAAACCTTTAAAAAATGCAGAAGTTATCACCAGTTCCACTGCATAACCAGCATCTGTTTTCATTTAAAAAAATAAAACGTTTGCATTAAACTTTATTGCACCATCATTTTTTTTAAATATTCCCCATTCAAGTCAAATATTTAAGTATTTTTATCAAACAAAATATAAGGTCTTTTTTAAAGTAGCAAGTAGATATAATATATGCACTATACAGAAAAAAAAACCGCCTAAAGGAATGACATACATCAAATCAGAGATGACAGAAACCAACCATCAAGTTGCTTCCTTTCAATGATTAAAAAAAAGATTGCAAAAAGACTCTGTAGGCTATTGTCTGCATGAAAAGCATCCCTCCTCATTCAAGGTGTTGAAGCAGATGACACATTCATGCTGTCAAGTGCTGCATGAATTCTGAAGTGCAACCTGGACTCCATAGAGTATTCTTTGTAGTTATTTCTGAAAAACATAATGTTACTGTGAGAAAACCATTTCCAGTCTGCACTGTTTCTACTTTATATATGTGGTGAACTAACAAAGTTGACAGCCTTGATTCCTTCAACAGGAAACAGAGGTTGGTACAAACATTTAAAGCTACATCCACAAACAGAGCAGCGACTGATGCCAGTACTAACAGTTAAATGCCCTGATCTCCTGAACTGAATCCATTTCTTTCACTGATTTTGAATCCTTCAACAGCCCTCCCAATTACTCAGGTTTGCTGTGAAAAGAAAGATAGAAGACTACAGAAAAGAAAGACTGTTAGCTGAAAGTTTATGTTCAGTGTCAAACCACAACTCAATCAGTGTAATAAAACACAAGGAAATCACATTATACAATCCAAACAAAAAACCAAAAAGGCAAAAAACCTATTATGTTTCTAAAAAAGGTTTTAGGAGATTGTTTCTAATGCACAGTCACAACACTCTTGCATGATTGGGCTACTTCTCTGTATACACAAGGGGCAAATTCTACCCTATACTTCAACCTACAGATGAAACTCAATGTTTAGCTATTTCTCTTCTGTGACAGAATGCAAAAGGAGAAAGGCAGGTGATCAGAAGTGTACTGGCTTTTAACCTACTCCCAGTAACACCTTTAGTACAGCAGATGTAAGCCCCACAGCTGCGCTCTGGGACACGGGTGGTATAGATCCTTTCTCTGGACCTTCCAGCTCCATCACATGCAGGCAGCAGAGCCTCAGCATCTCTGAAGCTTAACTGAAAAGGAGACATCTTCCCTTCTAACTGTGTCTTGATTGCTATTGTCTACACCACTGCGTCTGAAGGACAACTTTTCCCAGTCAAGAATACAGATTTATAATTAATTCTATTTTGCAAAGAGGCTGGTAGGAAGAGAAAACACATGCCTCCATTAATGAAATTACAGTTATTCTTAATGTACAAGCAAATTAAAAAAAAAAACCAAACAAAACACAACCACTTACTTTGCAGTTTCTATGTATCTTATTGCTTTTTCTCTCTCATCCTGTTGTTTGTACAGAAGACCCAACTCATACAGAGTGAATGGCACCAAGTAGCTATCATATTTTATTTGCTTCTCACTACAAAATCAGAAAAAATACAGAAGTGTCTAATTACAGATTTTCCTCAAGTGACCAGTTAACTTTTGAATGCAATCTTGCCTGTGAAAGCACACAGCCAGAGAAAACACTCTGGAACCTTTTTACTGGTAAACTTTATGCACATTAATTATACCTGTAAAAAGTAGACATAAAATCCTGCCAACATGAGCAAAAACTCATTCTTTCCTACTTCCTATCTGTACTGTGGTATGTTACGCAAGCTACCATGAACACAGTTCTAAGACTGGGACCCAACTCTGTGACAGTTCAAAAAACCCAACGATCCAAAAAGATAACTTGAGATAAAAACAGTGTTCATTAGGCTAGGCAATATAATAGAAATACTTCTTTCCCACACAGAGAACTGAGATCCCCTTATCCTAGCTTGCCTGAACAGATCATCAGAGAAGTAAGACAATGCAACTTTTCCTCAATACAAGAAATTCTCAGAATCACTATGCCTGAAAGGCACCTCTGGAGATCAGCTAATCTAATCTCCATGAGAGAGAGAAAGCTACAGAAAGTTTAATAGACTAATATACCTAAAAAAAAATACTAGCAAAGTTTTGGAGTTCTCCAGCTACTTTCAGAGGCAGTTTAACTCCAGCTCCTTAACAGGATGTTTAAGTTTCATTTTCTAAAAATTCTAATATGATGGCTTCGACAGAAGCATCGGAAATTTCACCCGAAGCTAAAAAATATGAAGGTTAAAAGTCTGTTTATGTTATTTTTACCTTTGAATTACTTTATTGAAACACAGTTCAGCTTGCATGAGTCTTCCCAAGTATTTGAGGCAGAGGCCCTTTAGTAACTGCAACATGCACACATCATCCATGTAATATTCACTCTGATCTAAAAGTAAAAGCAAGATACATCAAACAATTTGAAGACATCATGAAAAGGAAAATCAGATTTTCAGTACGGAATGCATATGCAGAATCAGGACCTTGCTTCTCAGATTTCATACCTCAAAACATACATAACCTTCAGGCATAATTTTACACACTGTCTACTAAAAGAAGATCTGTGCATAACATCTGTATCTCTCTCTTTAAAGACATAGGCTAAGAAGAAACAAGAGGAAAATGAAACATCCAGATATTCTCCAGTATTCTCTATCTGGAAGTCAGGACAAAGCAGGCAAAAACTGACATCAGTTAAAGATTTCTGTACTTGTAACCACCTAAAACAGGAAGCAAAACCTACAGAGAGCCTGAAAGCTCACAAGTACACATTAGTCCTGCAGAACTTTTTGGAAGCATGATTTTGCAGTTCAAATTCAAGAAACCGTGTTTATTAGTATTCCCATCATCGCTGATGATTAAGAAGCTTCACTATTAGTGTTTAACATTTGGAAATTCAAGAAAGTATAATGTTCAATAGTGCTAAAAATATCACATGAAGGAGCTTTTGTGAAGCAATCAAGAAATATAACCTTAACAAGTGTCGTCCTTTTTTGCTTCCTTGGTTTACAGCATTTGCTGGGTGCAGGGAAGAAAAAGGAAGGAAAGAAAGCACATATGGATAGACAGATGGCAACACATACATTAACAATTCAGGAAGCAAAACACTCTCCCTTCAGATCATGCTGTTTACAACTAATTACTAGCTCTTAAGGTCAGATTAATTTTTTTAATAGTCTGCCAAAAAAAATCCTATACAAACAGTTCTAAAAACATGAAAGCCTAAAGCATCTTAGGATTCAGCAAAGTGCTTTGCCATTACATTCAGGCTTACTTCTGTCTGTGTTTAAAACCAGAAAGTCTCTATGATAGTAATTGACAGACTTCGTGACAGGTAGAAGTGCAGCAGGTGAGTATTTTTTTTATTCCCTCTAGCCTGTTTTGCTAGACTAAGGTACTGGATCCATGTAACTGCCTCCTAAAGGACTCATTCATTGAAATTACTGGGGCAAGCACTGATGTCAGTAAAAGCTCGCCAGTCTCCAACAATTTTAGCAAGTATCTCCCTGGTATTTCCTGTTGGAAGAAAAGCTATTATGCAGAAACACTGACAATAAATGACAGCAAATGCACAGGCCTATTTAATATAGACAACCTTCCAACAAATGTGGGAGAACCATGTTCCTGCAGAGGAAATACTGATATCAGGATTTCAAAACACACAAGAAATTCCTTTTTCTTGAAGTAATAAATTCATTTTTTGCATCTTGGAGATGACACAACTGTGGAAAATAAGGTTTCCAGAAATCCTGAGGAAAAAAAAGAATTCTATGTCTTCCCTCTGTTCCTGCTACCATTTCTGTCTTCAGCTCTATACAACATTAAAACCACTATGAATTCATGATAGATTCCTTGCTGTGCCCATTCACTTGAAGTAAATGAAGTCTCAATCCCTGAATGTCTTTTGCGTATAATTAACATACTTTGTCAGTGCACCTTAGCAATCCTCTAACGCTACCTAGTACTGATAGCGGCTGTCTCTTAAAATAATACTGTATCATTGCCACACCCCGCTAATAGCTTTAATCACTTTTTTTTGGTCCCAATTCAGCAGCAATTCTGATAATCAGACTCTTTATCTTGTCTGAGTCCACAGCTTTAAAAGCAAATTAGGTTCACAGTGTGAAGTCCAAACAAAACCACATTCAACTGCAGTTATTACTAAAAAAGATATAGAAAGCATAAAAACCCCTCAAATATACTAAAATGTACATTCTATTTGTGACATGCATATTTCCATAAGAAAAAAAAGACTGGTTTTATTCCTGCTCCCTTTATTTTGGCTCCCTTTATACCTTGTGCACCTCTGCTTCAGGATTTGACAGGAAATTTACTTCACTGATACAACTCATTAGCACCTCTAGTATAAGCCTCTGCATGACTCCACACCAGATTCTCAACAGCTTCTGCCAGAACTCTCCACAAGGAACGTATGGGAACATTACTTCATTTGCAGACGTCTTGTATATCACTTGCATTACAGAACATTAGTAGACAGAAGCAAACATTTTGGCTTTAATATGAAAATAACAACAACAAAAAAAAAAAAAGGAAAAACACTTGTGATTTAAGAGATATGCTACTGATTCTGCAGAAGCGTGAAGAATAGCATAAGAAAAAACGGACCCTATTCAGTCTTGGCCTTGCAAGCTACTCCCACTTAGTTTATTATGCCTTCCAGATTTTACCACTATGCATTTCTTGTATGTCCTTGTATAACTTCTGATGAGTCACCTCAGTTTACATATAAGAAATAATTAGATGTATTTTTACATTTCATTATTAATGTTTTAATTGTGGCAAAACTAACTGCTGCTGAATTATTGATAACTGTGATTAAAATCTAGGTTCAACAAAAATAATTTTTAGTAAATTACCATTAAAAAGTTTTATATACAAAAAAACCAATATTTGTTCTTTCTAGAACTCTGAAGTCTACAGAGACATTCGCACGACAGATGACAGCACCCACCTAACAAAGCCAGGTATTTCTGCAGCAAACCTGTTGTAGTACAGGAACTGAAGTTTCTCTAGGAATAAATTATGGAACTGTTTCTCTAAACATTACCCTGAACATTTATGCTTTAAATATATAAAAATCTAAAACCATGATCAAAATTTGTTAAAAATGTTGTATTTTACAATTAGCAAGTATGTTTTATGTTGCCAGAGAGTACAAAAAAAAAACCAAAACAAACCCAAACAACAAATCACAGACTTATGCATAGTACTTCATTAATTCTTTTATACTTAATCGTATTCTGCTTAGTATGTGTCCTCTGTAGTAAAGTCAAAGCATGGAGTAAATTGGTTTAAAAATAAATATTTTTCAGACATGCAAAAAATCAGTAGATTATGCTCCAAGAATGCTTCAGAGACTGAAATATCTTATTAAGAATCAGTAAAGTTCTCCAACTAATGACCTCACATCCTCAAGTTTTCTGTATTCTTCTGCAGCATAAATCAAGCCAACATTAAGAACATATTGAAGAACTACCATTAGCTTTCATGTGGCTCCAAAATTTCCATACTCAGACTTAACAGTACACTGCCTAAGTCAACACTTGCATCATAGAACATTAGTACACAGAAGCAAAGAAAAACTTCAACATTTCTTGCCATCCTATTAATTCCACCTTAACTGATCACTCACTAGTTTCATTTTCTAGTGCAGCTTCTTCTTTTTCAATTGTTACCAGTAAGTTTTCAGTGAGGTCTGCTCTTTTGCCCACAATTGCAAAGCCATTCCAGACATACATCATCTCCTGAGGGAAAAAAAAAAAAGTCATGGAATGGCATAAATATTCAATTATAATAAATGTTTAACTAAAGAGTATCTCTTGGAAGGCTGTAGTGAAATATTTTGAGTACATACAAATATTGCCTACAAAAACTTGGTATAAAAAAAATTAAAGATTTCAAAGCCAAAACACTCCTTGTTCACTGTTAAGAAGCCCATGAATACACAACTTCAACCACCCACCCACAATGAGTACAGGACATTCTGCCAGTTACGTGCAAAGACAACCACATTTGCCTTAATAATCATTTAATTAAAGCTGCATAAGAGTATCCATTGATAGCGGAAGCAAAATGATATTGAATGTGCATGGGCAAAGTTAACCTGGGTTTCTAAGGGTTGAATGTTTTAACACCTTTCTAATGGATTCTATCATGTATTTTCATATATTTTTAAAAACGAAACTGAACAGATTTTATCATGGGATAGTTTGCCATCACCTACATTACACATCAGCAAACCTGGGTATTCTAGGCTCAACTTGCGGCCTCTGCCTCATGAACTGAAGAAGCAGCTGAAAATAATTATCTTCTACAAGATTATAGATAAATTTGTGTGTACATCTGTGGATGTGTGCAGCTATATACAGTATACATATATATGTGTACGTATATACATGTGTATATATATATACGCAACACTCAAAACACTTGTGCATCTGTTTATACATAGATGTTATAACCTATAGACTATTACTTTCCATTTGGAGCAACACTGGAAATAGATTAAACTTTCCAGATAAAACCTTGTTCCAGTACATCCAGCACACATTTACAATATAATTTATACAAAATCTTTTCTTTTAAAGAAATCTCAACAAATCCTGGCACAAGTGCTTCAGTAAAACAGTAAGCAATATATTTCAAGGCATTACATATTATCACACTGTAACACATAAAAAGAATGAGAGAATACACATACCACCACCACTCCACTTTGATCAGAAGAATAGAAAGTGCTCAAGTACTCCTTATCTTTCTAATGAGTTTGAAGGACAAGGACTAAAATCCTGCCAAACTAAAGTGGCAGGTGTGGTGTGGTCAACAGGCCGGAGGTATGGGATGCCATCCAGAAGGACCTTGACACACCTGAGAGATGGCCCTATGCCAACCTCATGAAGTTCCACAAGGCCAAGCACAAGGTCCTGTATCTGGGTCAGGGCAATTCCAAGCACAACCACAGGTTGGGCGGAGAATGGATTGAGTGCAGCCCTGAGGAGAAGGACTTGGGGGTGTTGGTTTATGACATGCTTAACATGAGCTGGCTTCAATGTGCACTTGCAGCCCAAAAAGCCAACAGTATCCTGGGCTGCATCAAAAGGAGCGTGACCAGCAGGTCAAAGGAGGTGATTCTGCTTCCCTACTCTGCTCTTGTGAGACTCCACTTGGAGCACTGTGTACAGTTCTGGTTTCCTCAGTTTAAGGACATGGAGCTGCTGGAATGAGTCCAGAGGAGAGCCACGAGGATGATCAGGGGGCTGGAGCACCTCTCATATGAAGACAGGCTGAGAAAATTGGGGCTGTTCAACCTGGGGAAGAGAAGGCTGCGTGGAGACCTCTTAGCAGCCTTCCAGCATCTGAAGGGGGCCTACAAGGACACTTCATCAGGGACTGTAGTGATAGGACAAGGGGTAATGAGTTCAAACTTAAACAGAGATTTATGTTAAATATAGGGAAGAAGTTCTTTACCGTAAAAGTGATGAGGCACTGGAACAGTTTGCTCATGGAAGTTGTAAATGCAACATCCCTGGCAGTGTTCAAGGCCAGGCTGGATGGTGGTTTGAGCAACCTAGTATAGTGGAAAGTGTCCCTGTCCATTGCAGGTGGGTTAGAACTAGATGGTCTCACAGTCCTTTCCAACCCTAACCATTCTATGATTCTATAAAAGATGAACACATATGCTATAAGCCTGCACAGGTTTTTAGCTTAAAGGTAACTTTCAGCCTCACGTGATAACAGCAATCATCCTCTGTATGTTTGAACTTTCACTTGAAAAATCTGGCTCTGGCTTTTGGATTGCTAGCAGTTGATAGCATGATCCAGCCCTGGGTACATTTCACAAAAATCCCATTGCACATCTACAACAATTCTTAAGAAGTATCTGATAATATTATTCTTTCCCTGTGCAATGAATTACACTTATTTCTTTTCTGTTTGAAAAGGACAAAAAGAAAGCAAGAATAAATACCAAAGCAGGCAGTATCAGCTTCACTGGTTGAGGACTCGCATAGCGTCGAGCTTTCCTTACTGCAAACTTCTCAGTTGGGATAGATTTTCCTGAAATTCTCTGTTTTAGACCCTCCACTTGTCTACAAGAAGGTAAAATGGAAAACACAAGTTGCTTTACATATTTTTTATTTCATCTTATTTCACTTACTAAGATTTGCTAATGTATAAAATATTAAATTGTTTCACACCACTTAAACTGCAGTTGTTTGCTGGTAAAAACAGACTTTTAAATATTTTGATGCTGAAATCAGAGAAAAATGGAAAGTTGATGGTTATAGCAACAAAGTAAGTCACACAAGACAAAGATACTCAAGTCAAAAACTACTATACAGAGGAAAAAACTGCACATCTAGTTGATTTAGAAATGCTTACCTGAATAAAGATACAACATCTTCACCAGTCCTTTTCAAATCATCCTCTGGAAGCATACACAGAATTGCTGCCTTCTGGAACACATATATTGCCTATTTTTGAAAAGCAATGGCAACATATTACCACTTCTGATCTGCTGTGTTCAATCAATACACAAATTGGACTCAAATATTTGGACTCAATACACAAATTACGGACTCAAATCTCTCACCCCACTTGCTGCAGTGAAGTGTTTCCAGTAATTCTCAGGCAGGTGGAACTACACCAATCTAGCATTTTCTTTCTCATTTAATTTATGCTAATTTTTACCCTCAAGACATTTATAAATATTCTAAGTCAGTCAGAATGCTAAAGGTGTTTCCTGCAAAAAACAGGACAAATTATTAAACAAATCACTGACAAAGAGATGAGGTTAAATGACATAACTATTCCAAAGTCCATTACTATTATGTATGATCTGTTATGTGTAAAGACATGCCTAGAAAACAACTGAAAATATCTGAGTATTGATTTGACGTAAGTTCAGTAACTGGACTTTGCAGAGAAAAAAAGAAACATCAATAATTCTACTCAAGACATTTGCACTTCACATTGAATATACTCTTCTCTTCTTGTTTAGCCAAGAATTGGATGTATCCCCTTTTCCACTAAGCATAATAAACCAGTAATCTAAAAATGAACAGACAAAAATGATGTACGAAAGATTATTTGCAACTGTGTTTGGTTTATACTTTGAGAAACATTTTTACAAGGAGAAGTTAAGATACCCCAACTTTTCCCATGAGACACCGTCTCCAGCAGCCTTGTCATTTCATGTCACATGAAAGGTATCTGTTGAGTAGGTGTACTTTCATCTGTTTATAATTAACTAAGAAACACAGTTTCTTCAGCCAAGTTTTATTAGTATTAGAACTTGAGATACAAGTTCACAGTTTTCCTCTCCCTCTTCCTTCTCCTAACTCTGATGAGATCCTCTGTTTTCAGAAGGGCTGAAGCTTTGTTAGTTATGGCTCTGATGCTCCAGAATGTGAAATAAAAAATTCCTCCTTAACCACCCAGTTAGACCTATCATTTTGGTGCCATTGTGCCTTTGCTCATGGGTTTCAGAAGAAAGAGAAGTCACATTTATTGTATGAACTGAAAAGGAAATATAGCTGTGGAGAGGATACCAGTATATCATAACACATCCACCTGACCATTTACCTTAGACCACCTGCTCTCTTTGCTGAGCAGGTCTGCATACCGATATGCTTGAAGCCAGTTCTGCTGGAAGGTGTAGCACCACATCAGTTCCCAGTAACAGAGATGATGAATCTGTTTCCACTGTTCCTGGGCTGTTATGCACTCTTGGAACCTCAACTGCGCCTACGACGTAGTTATGTAAGAATTATGAAAACTGGCTCAGTTATAGGTCCATGTAAGAGCAATGTCTAATTACAAAGCAAATTCTTACCTAGCACACAAGTGGAGAATACCTGACTAGTAAAATGATATAAACTACCCTTTCATTCTCACTTACAGAGAGAGAGCTAGAATCAATATTGACACAGAACATGAACAGGGATAAGAGCACAATTATTAGTCCAACTAAGATAAGTTACTTAGATGAATTAGGTACTTTTTCCCCACAGTTGAACATCACACAGATAAAAACCTTTTAAGAGAGAAAATTGACTTACCTTCTCCAAATTTCCTTTCAGTGTATCTATTCTGGCAGCATAAAATAGAATAATGGAACCCTTGAAAAGAGATGAGAAAAATACTCAGTTATTATTTTAAGCTTAGGGAAGTACATTTTTGTTGAGGAAGTACAAATTCATTGAGAATACACACATTTGGAAATTTCTGGAGGTAGGGTTCAAGGAGACTATCTGCTTCCTGAAAATTGGCTTCCCCTGTACCTAGAAAACATAAGAAATCAACCTCAATATACTTAAAAAAAATGAGTTTCATATATTACGATTTTGGTTTTCAAATCATATTATGGCTCCATAGATTAATGGATGACTGTTTTTATGCAAAAGCAAAATTATTTCATCACATTTTGTTTTTATAAAAATGAATTCTTGCCTTGAAGGTACTAACTGCTTTTAAGATAGGAAATGTCTGTAAGTAGAAACAGAATACAGTATATAAATATTCTTTAAAGTGTTCCATTATAGAACCAAGTTATATTTTTAAATCCCTATAACTGTTTCAGCAAGATAGTAAAACATTCCTCAGCTGCCTCCTTTCCTAATTTTGAGCTCACTAATGAAGTACAGGTGACACTGAAAGAAATGAAGTTCTCCTTAATTTCCTGATGAGCCTGAGGGACAAGGACTAAAATACTTCCGAACTAAAGAACATTTAAATATATGACAAAGATGCATACAGAATTAATGGTGACTTTTAGCCAAATGTGACAAAAGTAACTGATTTTCTACATGTTTGACCTTTTAGGTAAATTGTTTGGGACTACAGACTTCTTTCTGGAGATAATTTTCATAATATTGGACATTCATTTATAGATGATGACTTGTCTGAACTTAAAGGTATTGTAATATTTTGCTGTTGCATGTTAAGACACCCTTGCAAATGGAACAAGATGTTGGTATAACAGTATCTACCCTCACTGTTTCAGCAGATGTAGCTTTGTCAGAGATAATACAGCTATCTCCTTTTACAAAGCTAAGAGGCCACAGTTTCAAAATTCAATTAAAAAAAATCACAGTATCTATCATAAGGTGTAGCATGACTGAACAGCTACACAGTGGGTCTCACCAAGGATTAAGGAGATGTAAGTATGATAAACCAACAGGGTGAAAGTACACAGAATGGCCCTCAAACTGCTGCCAGATGCGCCTTCCCGTAGTTGGCTGAGGCCCAACTCCTAAGAAACATCACAAACACATGCAGAATTAACTATCAGTATACAGAGTACTATAAATAATTTCTGGCTCCCCAAAATCCAGTTTTCCTTTCAGATATAAGTATTTCATAATTCAGCACTTTGTTAATCTCAGGTCCAACACAACCTTCTACCAAAACAGCTCTGCCAATGCTGACAGTACTCCGCAAGGAGAAGATTAAGCTAACACTGAACAAAATTACCCACGCATTTCAGTGCTTTGGTGAAATGAGAACACCACAAGGACAATGCAGACACACAGGTCTACATCACTTCCCCACAATTTTCTGGCTATGACTCTTCAGAATAAAGTCTTTAAATCTATGTTTGGTGAGAACCAGTCTCAACTGTTCTAGTGCTACTTGCTGGCAAGAGTCTTCCTTTACAGAAATCCCTGGTTATCCTCAATTCTCCTCCACCAAGTCAGCCACTGTTTTGAGGTTCTGATCAAAATATGAGCTCTGCTGACACACCAACTTCTAGATCTTGTTTTCAGAAGCTACAATGGAATTTGAGTGTGCTGAGAAAAGAAATCCAGATTCATGAAGATCCATCCAGATTCAGCTCTTCACACATGAAACTTCTTCCCATCCTTTCCAGTTTACGCCCATTCCACAACAGCTTGACTACTTGGAAGAATTGCTGAGATGAGCTCAAAGCTTCCCTGCTTAAGAGCAGTAGCTCTTCGGAAACATACTGGATTTTGACAGTTTTGCCTCAAAACAAACAGTACCTTAACAGAGTTTTATTGCACGGCAATTTGAGTTATAGGAGAATTCAAGCACCATAGAAAAAATGTTCTGATATTCCAAAATTGTTTGTTCTTTTTCCTTTTAGCTTTTATTGCTTTTTCAGTCAGGGCAAAAATGTGTATAATGGAAGAGTTTCAGTATGAACCAGGTCTTTCACAGGAAGAAAAGGAATGAACAGGCCTCTACTGAAGTCTAATTTTACACAAGCAGAATCGTATTTGTGATTAACAGCATTAAGACCATATAGTGATTCTCTGTCTCATTAACAACTTAAAGTTTAGTTATGGGTAATTCTGTGAGTTGCTTTGTTTAATCCATTTTTGTGGTGTTTCTGTCTTGTTGGGGCTGGGTTTTGGGTTTTTTTTTTGTGGTTTTTTGTTTGTTGGTTGGTTGTTGTTATTATTGTTTTGGTTTGAGTTTAATTATTTTTTTATTTCTTACAGGTACCAAAAAGAATTTTAAAGGGCTGCAAGATACCTGAGATACAAGGCTAGGTTTACAAGAACAAGGTTATGATTACAAACAATAATTACAAATAAATAAAGAGTTACAAATCCTTTTCATCATCCATGAGAAAAAGATGTACTGAGGTTCCACAGTGACACATGATATCCACAAGTTTATTCTCCCAAAGAAATGAGCTGGGATCATGGGTGGAAAAATGAAGAACTGTGACTCTCATTCACCTCAGTTACTGGTATGAGGAACATTAATTTTCAACTGAATAGGCTCAAAAAGAAAGCTTATATCCTCTCCTTAAGGATCAGCAAAAGGAAAGGAAATTGCAATTTGAAATCCTGCTCTGAAGCAGATGAGTCATTTCCCATGGTTCTTCAAGACCAGGGTATCACCATATGTTCTTTTATGTCTGCACCACCTAGCCCAATTCTCATCTTTTTAACGACACTAAAATACTGATAAATAATATTGTTATACTTCTAGTGTGAATTATATGACATTAAATCCACCAAGTCTTTATCCAAGAAAGACTAATTTGAAAAACAAACACACACAAAATACATATCAGATCCGATACCCTATTGCCAGAAAATCCAATAAATTCTAAAAGTCGAAGGATCCTTCCCGGTAGGAGTGACAGCATCTGAAATATATTTCAAACAAAAATAAGATAAAAAAAACCTTAAATACATTAAAAAAAAAAAAGTAAAACCAGTATAAACTTGAGCCACAAATGCTAGCTACTATGTTAAATGCCATTTTTCATTAGTGAAAAAGGAAAACAGAAAAAAACCCTGAAAACAGACATGCATGATCAACAACATACAGTCAGTTTGCAACTTCAGGGAAACTCGGATTTCTGATGATCACCAGCATGGAAACAGGAAGACAGAGTCCAGGTTCAGATCACGAAAGATTTTTCTGACTTCAGCTGATCAGAATTGTTCGAAAATTGTGGATCATTTGGAATGAAAGTACTACCTATTTTGGTAGTACTTACAATATGCAATTGCCGTCTTCCTTTACTCCCAATCAATAGATACAGTGGTATGACAGAAGTTCTACTTGTTCCTACTGTGGGAGCACTGAATTAGCAGATCAGCAGGCAACTTGGAGAAATACTAGCTATTGTTATAGTCCTTCAGCCCTCTAATACATGCACTTTTTGTCCTCTTGTAACTGCATTTCCCACATTACATAACAGAAAATTCAAGAAGTTCACAACCACCTTTTCAACAAGCAGTACAAGAAGTATTTGAAAGTCAGTTTTTAAAAGCTCCATTCACCCTAATACATTCTGCTCAGCAGAGAGTTTTTCTATTAAGCTTCCTCCTGAGGAGGCTTCAGGAAGAACAGGAAAGGTCTCAGCACTTATGAACACAGATATCTACCAGTTGCTGGGGATTTAAAGGCCGACAGGTACAGATGGACCTGAGCTGTTCTGATCGTACTCAAAACTTGCCAGCTGTAGTCTGGAAGAATACAGAAATTAACATACCAGCAGAAATCAACCCTCACCACTGCCAGGACAGATGTGATAGGCAACTGTAGTAAACTGTAAAGAAAAACACTAGTATATGTAGCCAGTTCTTTTGCACTAATTCAGTAAACTACTGCTTATTCTTCTGAATTTTTATTTGTCTATGCCAATCTACAGTATGCCACCAAAGCAAAAGAATGGTATACATGGAGATGTTAGAGTAAGAGCAGTCACTCCAGATTTCCCGTAACCAACAGCATAAGCATCTTAAAAATTCCTGCTCCACACAGGTAGATGTAGCTGCTTTTCCTCTTAAAAAAATGTGTACATAAATTAGTCCAAGAGAACTAAACACAATTCAGGATAAATTAGAAGACACAAAAGCAAACAGCCACTGCTGTTCTCATGTTGCATAAAACATTCAGAGTCTGTATCTTCATTTTACAAATATGTAATTCTTAAAACAGGCTTAAAGTACTGTATCTGCAAAGAAATAATTCTACAGAATTATCCTAATAGCCTTTCTGTAGTCTCAAAAAGTCATACCAAATTGAATGCTCCAATTCCAAGTTTTACTCCTCCTTCAAACTGGTAATAAGTTTCATTTTTGCTTTTGTTCCCCTGAGTCATCTGTAGCACCTGGTGACATTCTCTTTTGAGGCAAAAACAAAAAAGGAGGGGAAAAGAAACATGACTTGAAATTATATGAAGCATGATCATTATGACTACTGTAAATAATATTTTTTATTTTGGAGGCATTAAATACAATTGCAACTGATTATAACAACATTGAAAGTAAGTGTTTTCTAATGGCTTACTTGTATATTTGGTAACTTGTCCTAATTTTGAGACCGCCTTTGATAAAGTTGATCATATTTTCATCCTGGAAGAAAAATATTTAATTGAACAAGAATGTGCATTGAGCCATTACATACAACACATACACAAATATCTTCCAGCTACATTTACAATTAGTTATAACTTAACATTAGAAATATTAACAGTGTTTTTCAGTTAGTAGACTCATGAGATTGACATTAACACTCCTTTTAAGTTGTCAGAGAAACATCTCTCTAATGCATGTTACAAATTCTAAAACTTAAGAGGGGGGTGAAAAAAAAAAAAGTCAATTACTTCTAACAACTTCCAATGCATTTAAATGAAACAAGAAAGGTCTCTACCAGATGGTGCTGCAGGAACCTTTTAGAAAGTTTTGAAATACTGACTCTCACACATAAGCAAGCCCAGAAGCTGGCAGCAGGCAAACAAATGAATCCCACAATAGATGAATTCTCATTGCTGATCTACAATAACCTCCTGTTAATGTATTATCCAGCATATGTGCTTACTAGCTTACTAGCTTACCACTACAAAAATCAAAGTCACAACGTACTTAGTCATGAAAAATAAACTCCTGAGAAGCAAGATGGTTAACAGTTCGACAGGGCAGAAGTTTTTTCTCTTTGAATTCACACAGAAGGGGAACACGTGCAGGCATTTCAGAAATGCACATCTATATAGGCAGGTACAGAATATATAGTGTGGAAAATGAAAAAAAAAATAAAACACCTTCAAAACCATCAACCAAAGGAATTTCTGGCTTCCATGAAAGGGTCACCATTTCAAAAGACTTCAACTGTTTTGTTTGAAAGACAAGAGTTTCAGTGCAAGCACTATTGCCATCTCTTTTGAATAGTTACATTTTCATTATCATCATCATCCTCAGATGAATTAAGGTCAGTCAGTGAATCAAGGATGAGAATTAAGGTGTATGAGAGCAATCAGAAGAGCAGGGTATTACAGGCAACAGCAATAGATCTCTGATGTGATGATAGTGAGGTGTTGCTTTACAGCATACCCCTAGGGTAAGGGTTTTTTCCATTTTAGACGGTCCTAAGTTCACCTCTTTCAACAGCTGTTTAAAAATTCTCTTCATGTTTAAAAAAAACCTAAAAATAGAAAGTCACCCATAAAACAAAACAGAGGGTTTCTTCCATTTGTTTAGTAAAGGAGAAAGTGAATTATAAGGAAGACTGGCATTCCATTAGTAGTATTTCCTGCCACCTCTGACCAAAGTCTTGTATTAAGTGGTTTATGATGCTTTGCCAAATTAACTTCTAAGTATCTGATCTTAATATCTTTGTGCCTCACTTTTTCCTCATAATTCCTATCTGAAGAGTTTATCTCAAATATTAAAACACTCACATATGAAAAAAAGTATGACCAAAAATTGTTTTCAGGAATCAAATTGCAAATCAAATTTGAAAACACTGTAGCATGAAGCCCCTGAACCACAAGCTAAACAAGAAGCACCAGACAGCATTAACCACCAGATCTTTCTGTGAACTGAATTATTACCTCAGCAGTATTAATTTATGCTCATTTTATAATCATTCATTATTATATTGTTACTGACACCATGTCAAAAGCACATGGAGAATGATACTGAATTGGAGACAAGTGCACAACAGCTGAAGTTTTGTTAGTTGGGAAACATTCTGTACTTTTCATGTGAAAAAAGACTGGCACTTTCAAATATGACATTTTTAAACATCTTTTTAAAAAAGTGCTGTATACTGTCAGATGGGACACAAGTCATTTAAACATACCATCTGTATATGATTGCAATATACCTTAAGTTTTTGGTTCCTGGGCATCAGTAACATCTTTGGTTGTTCATATAAACAAAGAGAGGATGCTGCCTGATATCACAGCATTTACCATACTTTCAATCAGTGCCACGAAGTAACCTTCGTTCCCAAGGAAAGGGCTTGTTTTTAAACACCGCATCTATTGCAGGAACGATATTTTACAATTACTAACATCTTCCCATTAAACTGCTACATAGAGATACAAAATAAACAATCTATTTTACCTGCACAAAGATGAGACCTGCTTTCTGCAGTAAACATTCAGCATAGCAGATTTCAGCATGCATTTCCTCTATGTAAGAAAGAAAAGTTATTTACTGTCAGCAAAGTTATTGTCAATATTCTCTTTCTGGGGTCAATGCAACAAACAAAATGCAAATAATATTCTGCTCCTGCTCTGATAACTGGTGAATAATAGCTGCAACACTCAAATTTTCCCAATAGAAACCCCCTATTTCACTTCTAAGACAGAAACTTTGATCTTGCCAGAGCACAACTCAGCCTAGGGCAAAAGCTACTTGTCATTCTGGTCGATTATTTCCCTTACTTTCCATTGAACCTAAGCTTAAATATCAGGCTACAGTAACTAGGTCTTCCATTCTCCTTCCAGGACTTAGAAAAAACTTTTACAGATGAATGGTAACACTCACTGTGGCTCAGGCTTTTGCTCAGTCCAGTAACACATTATTAACAGGTTTTCACCAATTCATGCTCAACAGGCTGAAAGCCCTGGGCAGGCTTTCTGTCCCCATGCAGCACTGAAGTACATCTGACTTAACACACATGACATGAATTACTCTGCACCCATGCTGCAAGACCAGCCACATGCACAAGTGGTGAGTTTGATGCGTCCAGAATTAAAAAAGATACTTTTGTGTCAGGTTAGGAAAAAAAAAATGCATACTTGATTCTGCCCAAATCAGAAATAGGAGATCAGCATTTTCAGAGCAATGAACAATGTACTGATACCATTTCCCAAAACACCTTAAGGCAAAACAGACAAGTACAAAGCTTGTTAACATATTCAGGCTCCGATGCAACTAACGATAAGGACATATTCCACAGCATCAATTAATGATTCTTAAACTTTTGGGAACTGTCTTAACGAAAAATCATGAAAATCTCTCTTCAGTCTTATGATGCGTTGAGAAAGGCATTCCTTAATTCATGCATGCTCAAAGCCAAAAGAAAATTTGGCTGACTCCCTCATTTTGAGAAGCTTTTCGTTCAAATTAAAAAAAACAAACCCGAACAACCAAACAACACCATAAAGGTGGTTGCTTTCCATGTTTTTATTGTAGGACACTACTCAAGTTACAGAGTTAAGCATATTCATACACATTGGTAGGGTGCTTTCGAGCTTTTTTCACTTTGTTATTTTAATTGTATTACAAACCACTTACCTTCACTCAACTGATCTACTGACTGTTTGGAAACTAGACTGGACAAGGATTCCACCACAGTGCTTCTTTTTCTGAATCTAAATCAGTTGTACACAAAAGAAAAAAGACCCACAGAGCATGAGTGACATTTCAACACAAACTTGAACTCAGTTATTTATAATTCTTAACTATTTCCTACCAGAATTTATAGCCATTCTTAATGAAGTGAAGATCTGCCAATAGCTGCAATTCTTTGAGCAGTCTAATCATAGCTCCTTGTATTGGTCTCTGCTCAGAAGCCTATCCAACCTTAATTCATGTTCCAAGCATGCATTTAATTTAAGTGTACAACAGCTTCCACCCCACTTCCACCAACCAGCTGCAGAGGTCTCTCTGACTCTAGGCAAGCCACTTGTGAACTGGACTTCAAAGTCTTACAGAATCATAGAATAGTCAGGGTTATGAATTACTTTTTTTTTCCATTTCTTATATTTGCCATTGGAATTAGAATGAAAAACGAAAAGGAGCTGTTTTCAGCATAATAAAAACATAGATACTTCTGTATTTTATGTCAGTCATGATGCCAAAGCATATTTTACTTTCAACATATTTTACTTTCAACAGATCTCAACTGTCCCCATTATAAATTGCTAGTTTATTTTAGCAAGGCATTCCAAAAGTTAATTCATTACTGTTTACACAAATGATTCAGCCTTATGAAGCTAAAGAAACAATTCTTCATTCAGAAAAGGAATGTACTGTGTAAACCAGGAAGTCATTCATTATAAATACTGAGCATTAACTTATCATTTGTTTACACTATTCTACTAATAGTCTATTAAGGCACATGTAGGTCTGGCAATTCATCACCTGTGAGTGTTTGATAACCTTTATCTCATTATTAAAAAATCATGAGTTTTGTGACAGACTAGACCAGAGCATAGAAGTTTGTACCCTGCAGAGATGAAGGCCCTTATTGAAACCATCCGAAGTACAAAAGAGGCACTTAAATTTTAGACATACTAAACAATATAGTTCAGATGGCACACCTGAAAAAGGGGCAGAAACTGCTGACCCTTTCTTTTCTTCAGGTAGTATCTGCTAATTTTGTCCCATCTCCTTTTCTTTTATTTGTCATTGCTAATGAAGTGATATTAAATGTCAAAACTAACAACATTTGGAGGTAATTACTTTGGAGACTATTCATAATAAGTTATGGCCTATTGAGTATGATAAAGAATCAGTACAGTAGAATAAAACACTCAAGTTATGATTTTGTCAGAGGTCTGTTAAGCACTTTAGTGTTGACAACCCATTTTCTAAGTAGTCTGTTTATTTTTTAAAATAATTTTAAAAAAGTTCTTAAAAACAACTTCTGTTTTCTAGTCTATTTCATTTGTTGTTCCAGAAGCAAAAGGTTCAGATCATTCTTGTAAAGTAAACTGAACACATTTGTAGAGTTAATGAAAAAATTGCTTTGGTTTTAGAAGAAACCTCAATACGAGCTTAATCCTATTAGACTATTTGGTCTACCTTTGAAAGCAACTTTAAAAGAAGAAAAAAAAAATTATGAAAAGGGAAATTCACAATACAGAGCTTCTGAATTGTTCAACTGCTGTGGTTTAAGCCCAGCTGGTAACTCACTCATGACAAACTCAGTCACAGGCAGATATAGATCAAGCAGGTCAACCATGTAGCATCACCTTACATGTAGGTCTACATAGCCAATAAACCACTTAACTACCTTTAGAGGCTATAAGCACCCTGGCCCAACAAGTCTGTGGTTTCCACATATCCTTACCAAAAGTAACTGGATAGTTAGACCTACTCCACCTTTCCAAATTTAGATCATTATCACACCGACAACAGCCTGCTTTGAATGCACACTGACAGCTGGGGTATCTTAGACGGAACAATTAGTAGATTAAGTACCTCACAGATGTTCATTGCTTGGGCTTACCTTTGGCAGGTTTGCAAAGCTTCCTTCATTGCAGAAATTCCCATTTGTATATCCTGCTGTTCAAAGGTCATAGCAGCTTGCATAACTAAAATAGTGCTGTACCCAAGGGCATGATACATACTATCCTTAGACCTAGGACAAACACATAAATGTGCATTTAAACAAAACTTAAAATCAGAATACAAAATCAAATGCTGACACACTTGCATTAATTTGTGAAAAGACAGAAGAATCAAGCACAAAAATAATGGATATGAGAACATAATACCATCTTCTACTAGGTGCTATATGTCTGCCTCCATAGGATACTGCTGCAGCAAGTTCTACAGAATATCCAAACTGGGTTACATAAATATTTGCACTTATATAACGTTTATAGTACATTGGTGTATCTATTTAATTTAGCTAATTAAACCTTGAGACAAATATTCATTCTTCTGCTTTCACTTAACAGAAGGACAATCCTTCTAACATTACTACGTTTTCTAAAGACACAAAAATCTGCATTTATGTCATAGAAATGTCAGTATACACACACTCAGTCCTGCATAAAAGGCTACACTGAACCATCCTGGCTTTCACAATGTAACTACACAATTAAAAATTATTGGAAAGTGGCTATGGGAGGTCATATACTCAAACCTATCAGTTGCAATGGAATTATTGCCAATGTTATGTCACGTGAACTCAGGCTTTGTGTAACTAAGTGTCAAGAAAATGAAGACTGCGTAGCCCTCTGGAAGCCTCTCTGGTACTGCACTACCAATGTACGTTTTCCTAACGTCCAATTTGAACCTTGTAAACCTCAGTTTATGGCGACTGCCTCTTGCTCTACTATCTGCCAGCACAGAGAAGGATGTCTCTTTACCTTGTTTCATTAACACAAGCTACAGACCCCTCTCACCGACACATCACAACATCAAACACATCTTTGAGAGACAGACAGGAGAAGAACAGTGAACAGGATTCAGATTCCAGTCCTATTGCCTCACCACGCAGTCACAAGTATGCTAAGTTTATCCTATCAACATTGCATTATTTAGTTCCCTACATCTGCATTACCATGCTCCCCTTCTCAAATAAGCAAAGGCAACAGAGGAATAGGCAGAATTAGTCAAAAGATCAAAAGGTGGGCTTTAAGGTTAAACACTACTGTGTCTCAAACGTAATATAATAAATGAAACAATTCAGTGTTTCATTAATAGGTTTTGTGATGGCCTTAAGGAGGAACAAGCACACAGCTAAATCCTAAAGATACTAAGACATGCTTTTGGACAAAAGCAAATAAATGAAAACTACTGTGTTCCGAGGCCTTAAGTTAATCATCAGCTATCAGACAGCATACTTTTCACTATCTGTTTACAGACTTCAGCAAATAACAGGACCTCACCATGGCCGAAGTATTTCCAGGGCTTCAGAGAACTTATTGTTTAGAAATAAGTTCAGCGCCATTGAGCATTCTTCCAGAGCACATTTGATATCCATCTTGGATGCCCTAAAAAAAGATTCTTAGTTTAGTCAAACTGTAAATAGAAACAAAATCTAAAAGATTATGTAACACAGACCTTTTATAGCCATTTTATTGCTCATTTTTAAAAATCTAACTTTACAAAAACAACTCATTTGCTTAACACTTTATCCATGCTACATAGGTGTGCCCTCTTTGCTAATCTAAGTGATGTTTATGGTTTTGTCCTCCTTTATCAGTCAATACACAATGGGGTAATTTTTACTGCTATATGTAACATAAACACTCAAAAATTATCCCTTGTCCAAGCTCTCGATTCTCTGTATCAATACAAATGCAGTTTCAAACTCTGTATTCAAATCTAAATCTCAAGAAAGACGGCAAAATATTTTTGTCCAAGGAAGCAGCAAACAGATCTCACTCTGCAAGCAACTATGCCAAAAATAGTCCTGCCAGAAGCCTGCAGCTATGACAAAAGCTTTCATTCTTCCTAATTCAGTTCAAGTAAAATCACTTGCGCTTGCTTAAGAGGAATCTATATGACAAAACTGCTATCTCTGCCAGTTTTGTCTGAAAGACTTCAGAGCACTCACAGATGGCTTCATAAGCAGAACTGGTAACAAACTGGACATACATGATACTGACAAATAGCTAGAAGCTATATAGCCTTCACCATGCACAGCTGGATCTGGAAAAGATTATCTGTCTACATCTTTAAAACAATGGGTTTAGGTTCTACAATGGGCTTTATCCAAGTAAGGTTAAGCAGTCATAAACAACAGATCATGTCAATGAGATGAATAGTAAGTGCTGAATAAAAGAGTAAAACCCTGAAGAAAGAATTTAGTAAGAGAAACAAGAATGCAGCTGCTCTAAATCTGACAGTAACACACACACAAGAAACAAACAATGAAAAAAGGGGATGTGAAAATGTAACCAGACAGAGGTTTACACAGAATCATCAACTTCCCATACCCTCCTACTCTCTCCATTACCCAGAAGCTTTAAAAACCAGTGGTTCTGGTTTTTGCATCATTTTGGAGAGAAATCTGGGGTAAAGGCTAGATGACATCCCAAACCCCTTTTCAGCTTTATTTTCTATCAATTTTTAGTGGCAGGACTTGAAAAATTCACCTTTTGCAAAAAAAAATTAAATCTTCAACTCAGTACTTGGCAACTATTGGATATTTATTAATATATAATAAATATATTATTATTGAATACACCCAAGGGCAAATCCCACCCTTCATAATGAAGCAGTTAATAGCTGAACAGTTGAAATCAGACAGTTTTACAATCAGACTGTTACAAACAATTTTAAGTACTTTTATTTTCTCCCACACTCAGATTCAATTTTATTATTATGAATGCAATTTTAACATCTGTGTAATTTTACATAGCAAAAACCTACAGTTCTCAAAAGCTGAAGCATTCTCAGCTCTACTTCAAGTGTTACTATTAGGCACTTGCTAAGCTTTCATGTCCTTCAACTGCACAAACACTGCACTAATTCTCAGTGCAACCTACACCCCTGATCTCCAACTATCCAATGGAAGCACCACTGTCACACTAGCAGAGAAGCGGCACCATGGTGATCCACTCAATCAGAACAAGACTCACCAGCAACACGACCACCGCTTTTACCATGTGCACAGGGCTCCTGCCAGCCCATCACACCTATGTTTTATCCAAATACCTAGTCCTAGGCAAGGGCCCAGGGGATGAGCACTGCAACAGAGCCCATGTTTACCCTGCTGTATAGGGTACAGGTAGACACAAAGCCTTTATTAGCCTGCACTGATTTGTACTGTACAGCTACTGGAGAGCAGATCTATTACATTTGTGTTCTCTTCATTGCTGGACTATGTCACCAACATACTGCACAGTTGCCACTATCGGTTCATGTTCTCTCACTTAAATACCTTTAAGACAGGTATCTAAAATGCTTTTTCTTAAAGGTATTTCAGGGAAGTTACTGTACAACAAGTTTACTTAGGTCTATATATAAATACACAAGCCTCAATAACAAAAGTCTTTCAGATAAAGCAACAGCAAATATTCCTTCCTGGAAAATGAACCTACAGACCAAGAAAGGCACGTAGAAGACACACAGAATATTTCTATCTCCTCATACCTCAAATTCACAGCTATACTTCAGTTTTGGAGGGAACAAGCAAAACAAAACAAAACACACACACACACACGCACACACAAAAAAAAAAAAAAAAAAAAAAACACCAACACTCCGGTTTGCGGAAAGAAACAAAAAAAAAAAAAAAAACAACGAACACCAACCCCACACAAAAAAAAAAAAAAAAAAAAAAAAAAAAGAAAAAAAACACCACCAAAACCTCCCAAACAACCCAAAAGCAAATACCAACCTATCACGGTCAACTGCAAACTCATTTTGTATTTTGCATGTCTTAGTTTCTAAATCCAGAAATCAAAATAACCTGAGGTATTTAGTTTAGGTATCTGCCAAAGCCCCAGCTTTGGCACCTCTTCATACTCCCAAAGTTCTTTCCAGGGCCTGGACTGAAAGAACCATATGCTCTAGAATAGGAAGCATCCTGCTCACTCAGCAAAAGAACGAATTTAGCACTTCTCACTGAATCTGCTCAGCACGTTAAAGGTTTCCCTTTAACAACAATCATCAGAAAACAAGTACACCTAAGATCTTACATTTCCTGTTTAGTAAAGCAGAATTACAACGTTTATCAAAATAAATACTGAAGAAATCAACCACATTTTAGTGCATTTAAACTCTTGAGTATGTAAATAAATGTGTCCAAATTAAAATATTTAGACAAAAGTAGAGAAATCTATGCATTTGCATATCCTCTTCCAATATCTTAAACAAATACCTTCCAAATAACAGTGCTAAGCAATAAAAAAACCTCTCACTTATAATGACCGGAAGTTCTGTAAAATGCTCAACTTTATTACTTCATTCCATGAATACCATCTGCTAACAAATATTTTCTAAATAACTAATCTGTTTGCTAGATTTATAGACTGTTTTGGCTTTTTACTTGGTATACAACAGGCAAGGACCCCTCAATAACATGCTGTCACCATCACTGTGTGTTCCCATGCTTCTATATCCTCTTTTCACATTTGCTTTTTAGGAAACTAAGTTTCACTCTGCTCATGCCAGCTTAAATTACACATTGTATTTGCTCTGTCTTTCCCACTAGGGAAAATGGCTAGGTGTTTTAAAAAAAATTCTCAGGAAAGGAAAAGGGGGAGGAGGCTGTACCCTTTTTAAAACCCAAATTTGGAGCGATTGTCTTAAAAAAAAATCTAGTAATAAAAGCCGAGATCTACTAGATGGCAAGAATTAGTTTTTACTCTCTCATACTTGTAGTGCCTTTTTCCCTGTGTCTTCCAGTACAAATTGCAGTTACAGCATCAACAGGGGAAAGGTGGAGCTGGTGAGCCTTTAAAATTGCAGAGGATAGATGGACCTTCTAGTCCCCTCCCAGCCCATTTGCTACCTGAGGCGGGCCAAGAACACTGTAGACTATAAGAACGGAAAAACCCAACACAAGGCACTGATCTGCTACACAGAATATGGAGGACCTATGAATGGTCATCTGAAGTAAGAGAGGGAAGAGAACAGTGAGCGAGGTATGTGTGATCACACAGTACGTTAAAGAATCTGAGGGAAGGTGGATCAATTATAACAGCAGGTAATTTAACAAGTGATTACTACCTTATTCACTTAGTTGTAAAATATTTGGATTCAGCCTAAAAAGAGTAAGAAAGTTTCCTACTTTCACTTCATATGAAAAATTACAGCAAATAAATAGTATCACAGCACCCCATCACTACACCAGTTTCCTGAATGCACAGATCAAGATATAAATGCAATGTCCTACTTCCACTGCTTCACCAAGCTTCATCTTAGTGAAAAGAAATACATTTTCTGTATGTATATGCTGTAAATCTGCACACTTCCTACCCTCCAATCAGCAACTGCTAGAACTTCATTTGGAAGAAAAATACAATCTTTATTTTGTGTAACACAGCCATGGACATAATGTCTTTTTAGCTGTGATCAAAGAGGATCATTAGCCATTAGGATCCCAAACACCATCATACCAACTCTAGCAACACCAGGGTATACATCAGTATTTGTAAAATGATTCCATAAATGAGGTTTCTTAAACAACAGAGCCCTGGCACCCAATCAAAACTATCTTTTCCTATTAAATGGGTAAGCAACAGATCTCTCCAGCACATTGCTGTCATGTGTTTCCCCTGTGCTACAGACTAGTCCCTGTGCTTCTGCCTTTATGTGTGACCAGAGCCTTCAGACAATGCAAACAACATTCCTTGTGTTAATACAGTTCCTCTACATCAGCAAGCTTATGAAATTATTCTGCCACATCAGATACAAAACTTGGGAAGCCAGTTTTCTTAGACACTTATTTTTGAGAAGTGAATCATATGCTCTACTAAAGAGTCTCACTCCTTTTTAATTATTCTTCACACATATTTTCTACTGTTTTCCTTCATCCTGTAGCAGATCAACATAACCAGAAGCAATCATTTCAACTCGGATTCAGAACTTGATACCAAAACACTCAGAAGAGTGTACTGACTCAGATGCAACCTGGCTATCTTCACTGGCAAACAAGAAATACTTCTATTCAGAGGCTCAGACAAAGGCCATTTCCCCCTGTCACCAAAACATGGCAAACCAATTTCTACAGCAAGTTAACCAACTGATGAAGAGTTCAGTGAGCAATACTGATTCACACTCTCTTTCTGACTCATGTTCTTCTCCTTCTGTCTTAGTCTTATGTTGGCAATCTCATTTTTTTCCTTAGTTCCACATACAATTTCCTAGAATTGACAGAAACTTAACACATTTTATCACCTCAGATGAGCATATGCTTTCATTTATCCTGGAGTAGACTAAATTTCTACTTCAGTGAAATTACTATGGATTTTACACTCAGTGAATATGGTTCACTTTTAAGAAAAGGAAAAGGAAAAAAGGAGAAGGAAGAAGGGCTATATGGGGTGTTAAACAAAGACAATAATGTAACATTTCAAGGAGAATAAAACACCGCTCTGTAACTCTAGGCACTTAAAGTAAGGATATCTTTTCCCAACACACAGCATTTAATATTTTTTTACGTTACCTTCTCACCGGTATTTGAAACATCTTTTATGAAAAAAGAATAAATGTTCTGAATTCCAGCAACAGCTTATGTTACGCTGAGCTACTGATGAAACTGTTCCAATACAGTAGGAGTATACTGTCCCTACTTGGAGCTGCAATAGAAACAAAGAATAAGAATACTGACTAGAAAACCCTAAGATGTATTGGAATACTGACTATTAACAGGACAATCCTTTGTATACAAAGCAAGAGCATGAGCAATGTCCAAACAGTTTACAGCTTATTAAGCCACTTTCCTTTTTTTCCATACAGGTTAATTAAAAAAGGGAGCATAACTACTAGCCCAAAACAAATGAAAAAGTCATTGCTCTAGTATTTAAAGGAAAGTTATTTCAACATGTAACGAGTTAGGCAATAACACCTATCTGTTCACACCAGAGCTCAGTGTAACAGCATGCCTGAGAAGCTGCTATATACGTAGAATTATATCTAAAATTAAGTATAAACTTGGTACATGCTGCTGTCTTTGTATCTGCAGGATATTTAGTCAGCTTTTAATATAACCACCCTTGATGCAATGATCTATCAACTCTTCTCATGAAAGGGGATTCAGAAGCTAAAAAACAGGAGAACTGCAGAAAAGGTTACCTTGAATCTAACTATATTTTCTACATTTTACACCATATATTTAGGCCTGAGTTGCACATTGCTTTATTAACATTAGCTGGACTTAATGTGCAAGCAGTACTTTGCATGAATAGGGATTGCAGAATTTAGTTTCTGAACTTCTAAAAGCATATGTTGGCTTTTTTACAACATAGCCAAAATAATCAGCTTTATCTGATAAAAAACATTTAATTTCCAGCACCATGGTCTTGTACAGCTACTGTTCTTGCCAACAAAAGTTTCACTGTGCTATAGTTACTAAAACTATTTGAAGTTTTTAGTGGGAGCAAAGCAAAACTTTGGGGAGGGGAGGAGAGGGGAATGACCACTAAATTAGGAAACCAGCAGTAACAATTTAGTTTTAGGATACCAAAATTGCACACATCTGACATAAACAAAAGGAATGAAAATAAGTTCTTCTAAAAACTGAAGGGTATACAAGACAGCGTGGTATTTGGATGGTACAGAGCAAGAAAACAAGATGCCTTATATCTAAGAGAATACTTGCCCAGAAAATAAATACGTCAGCAAATAACTGATGTTTAATACTTACGGAAGTTTCATCTGAAGAAGAATCTTTTAGAGACATTTGTTTGCTTAAACTCAAATGAAAACCATTCAGGGTGTCAAACACAGTATCAACAGGCAGGGCAGCAAGAAAGGACAATATGCAGCACCCTTCTTGAGTAACATATGTGCAGGTGTCTGCTGGAGTACCTACTGACAAGTTAATGATGATCAAAGAGCATTAGAATGTATTATTCTTAGGCAGTTCTTGTCCTCTGTAGGAAGATGGTTAAGTCAAATATTCCCAATATATTGTCAAAATTGGACTATCACTGTCACTATCTCCAATGTTTCTATACCTTCTGAATTAGATCATTCCCTTATAGTAATGAGTATCTTCAATTAAAAAACTCAGTATTAAACTGTTTATGTTCTACCATATCAAAAAGTGTAACTATCTTTAAATGTTTCTTACATAGCCAGGACATGACTTCTTAATAGCAAACAGCAGCTAATCCTCACCAGAATATACTCCATAGCTCCATTTGCTTGCCTAGGAGGTTCAGGGTATTTTTAAATGCTGATCTACTTTAAGTGTATTGATGCAGTGCATGCTCAAAGAACAGTGGTAATTCTGATACTTTTTCGATGATGGGATCCTACTTCCCCTCCTTGTCCCCTCCCTCCATACTGCGCAGGCGCACCATGCTTCTTCCATATATGTGGTACTAAGCTCTGTGCCAGTTGAGTATTGCCATGCATGCTTTGCGTAAAATAAACTCAAGCCTTCAACAGAGTCTGCTGGGGCTGGAACCCACTGCCTCCCAGGAACACTATCTCCCAGTCAAGACCAAAAGCTGTCAAACTGCAATATCAACAGTCATGGTCTACAGCTCACAGAGATATCATTAAATCATCACTTCATGTTCACATCTTGTATGGCTTCATGTTCCAAAATGTACTTCAGGTCCTCTTGGCTGTTCTTCCTATTCAGGAAAGATCCAAAACATTTAAAAACTACCACCACCATATCATCAATCACTTGTTAAATTAAAATGGCCCAGACGCTTTGTGCTATTGTAGTACAAAGACTTTTTGTCCCTGGCACTCTTTTTTTTTGCTGTTTTTAATTTTGAACTATGCCTCAGATTGGCTGCGTTTCACTAGAAGAAGAACACTTCCATTCTTAATTCTGCCATATTCAACAGTCATGCTTTAAGAATGATGAAATTGGTAATGAACAGGTTCTTAGCTCTTCATCCCTACCAATCATTGATTCTAATAATTGAAATAGAAGGAAAATAGAATAATCCATCAGAAATAAAATAAGTGAAAATAATAATAATAGGAAATAGAGACAGAGAGGAAGGAATAACAAATACCACGACCCAAAAAAAAAGCAATGGACAGTACAATTGCTCACCACCCACCGACCGATATCCAGCACGATCTGAGCAGTGATCTGCCTTCCTGGCTAACATCCCCTCAGTTTATATACTGGACACGATGTGCTGTGGTATGGAATACCCCTCTGGCTAGTTTGGGTCAGGTGTCCTGTCTGTGCTTCCTCCTGGCTTCTTGTGCCCCTCCTCACTGGCAGAGCGTGAGAGACTGAAAGTCCTTGATCATGGTGTGCACCTGCAAAGATTTGCCTTTCCGGCCAGAAATTCACACTAAAAGTAACATATGTCTATGTGTATCCCCTGTATCTGAGCAAGCATACACGAAACTCAACTTTTATTCTGCTATCTGGAAATATTTTAAAATACTTTTCCTCGTATGTTGAAAGCACAGTACTCCTCACCATTAAGTTAGCCATCTGAGAATAAAAGTCTTTTTCAACTTATTACTCTCATCCATCACTCATATATGAACCAATGGTGATGCTTCACTCTTCTGCTTAGTGATGTGCCAAAATTCACTTTGGATCATTTCCTAAGAGACAGTGTTATTTGCTATCACTTATATGATCATTTGCACAGACACCAAGTTGCAATCTCATCAGGTAAATGATGAGACACTATGTAGGACTACTACCTACCTACATACCCCAGAGCAGCAGGTGGTACCACTCCTCATGACAAATACCTACCAACAGTGCTATGACATGAAGCTAACACTAACATAAAAGAAGCTTATTGCTAAATCCTACCCAAAATATTCTGTTAGGTCTACATTTTATGTTCAGGATAGTTCAGCGAAGGGTGGCTGGAGGCTTCCAAAGTCCTTGGTAGTACAATTTACAGACTTCCATACACTGAACATTAGGAAATATTCATAAAAGCAAAGAGAGTAGCTTTCTAGTTCTGTTGGATTTTCTTCTTTTTACAAGAGACTACTTCTAAAACTCACAAGTATGGGTCTTCTCTTTGGCTTGTGTTTGTTTAAAATAAATACAAGCAGAGATGCACCACTTTCAAGAACAATTTCTGAAACTAGGTTTGAATCTAAGGAACCCTCCTGAAAGCATAGCATGTATTACTCTCTCTGAGGACTACTGACCTGAGTAAGAAACTGCACGCACCCCTCACACTGCTGGCATATGCCTTTCAGGATCTTGCTGGCTATGTACAGGACTCAGGCTCTGAAAAAGCAAAGTGCATGAGGCAAGCCTCCATGAGGCTGGATTTTCTTCTATCTGTACACACGCTATGCATCCCTCCCATCTGGAGAACAATTCATACAGGTGGAAGTAAACCAAGTAACCTTTCTTGCACTTAGATGTTTCCTGCTACTAACAGATCAAAGTATGCTAAATCTTTTATGCTAACATGATCACAGTATTTTTAAATTGCCAATAACTTCCAGTTTACAAAACAAAAGGATCTCTGAACCATGTGTTAGTTTAGAAATAATCAAGGAAGGATATAAGACCACATGGCCAACAGTTTCTTCTATCATAAACAAAACTTTCTGCAAACTCTTTTACCATTTCACCTAAAACCCAGACTTCAACACCACTTATACTCACACAACAGAAAAACTGTAAGCCACATGTCTAAAAGTTTTAAATTATTTCCAACTTATATAAATAAATCGCTTCCTATCATAGCTACTAGCATTAATCTAGAGAGTCTATAATAAACACAGCTATGTGATCAGTATAGCAAACATGAACTTTTTTTTACCCACACAGTAAACCCACTAGTCATAGTTTACCTCCATACCAAATTTTGCATTCACAGAATCATAGAATCATTTAGGTTGGAATATACATCACTTCTTATAAGAAGCATGAATAAAATTGTGTAGTTTACATATTCAATGGAAATGTTATCACCTTATGGAAAGCACTGAAAATAATTTCATGCTGATGCAAGACTTTATTCCTTCGAAGGCATAGTGTCTTCACTGTTTCGGAACTTCACCAACACATACTGTAGTCTGTGTGCTAAACATTCATTTAAGGAAACCCAGCTGGCAGCAAAACTATCCAGTAATGTGCTAGCCAAATTTGCAAACAGGCAGAAAGAGTCAAAAAACTCACTATGTTACGATCTGTTCAACAACAGGCAATTTTTAAAAACAAGCAACCAAAAAGGATCGACAAACCCACCTGAAAACATGCAACAGACACACCCACCACCAATAGTCATTTAGCTTAAATGGTATTAGTTTACACAGCCTGGTATTTTGGCAAAAACATTAGGGTAACACACACGTTTTCATTTTTTCCTCCAGTAGGATTTTCTTGCACATTGTATTTAAAACCACCTTCTATAGCAGGCACACACAAACAGCACTGCTCTTACCTAAGGCCTTCCTGGGTACTAGCTTTCACTTCAAGCTCGGGGACATCTATCCACCCACATAACTCGTAACAGCAGAGAACGGAAATACCACTCTACAAAGCAATTCAGATTCGTGAGGTTGCACCTTCCTACTCAGCGCTACCCAACTACGAGAAAGTAGCATTTAACCAGTTATTTGTAAACCTGTATCAGTTAATCACTGGATTGTAATTGCTATATCAAAGGATCTGCCTATACTATCCTTTGCACGATGAAGCAGCCTCACCCCTGCGCATTTTCCTTTTCTGTAACAGAGTTGGGCATTTTGGGTTTGGTGGGGTTTTTTTGGTTTGGGGTTTTTTTTGTGTTGTTGGTTAGAGTTTTTGTTTTGCGCTTATTTGGGATTTTTTTGCACTGAATTCCTCCTTCTCCCTCATCTTACAGCTCGGACAGAAAAGCTGATGCAAAGTAAAAAGAAGAAACACAGTAGCTAACTGATATCACACGTTTGTAAAGACAAAACATCAAAAATTGTATTTTTTAAAAGGAATGGCTGTAAGAAAAGAAGTTGAAACTCTGAGTAAAACAGAGACAGTAAGAAGGGAAGAGGTAACTGGGAAAAAAAGAGGCAGTTGCCACTATGAAAATCAACAATTATTAAAATGATCTACATGAAAGTGAACTAATAATGACTTTCCAGTTTTCAGTTCTACCTTAGCGCTGTCATAAAAAGTTCAGACTGACAGCTTTTCATAGACTACTACAATTTCACTAAGAGAGCATTTTAATTGGCCAGCTGTTATACCTTACCAGACACATATACTCTAATGAGAAAGCAGAAGGCAGATAAAGCCCTGTTCCTCACAGAACAGCAGCTGTGGTGGCAGGGAGCTGCTGGCACGTTAGGAGGCGTGTTTGCTCTCTCTTTGAGAAAAACAAATTCTAATTTTAGCTTTTACAAACTTCACAGACACATTTTTAGCTAAAGGAGAAAACTTTTATTAATTACTGACAACAGATAACAGCAGTAAAAACATTTGTAATACTGTCTTATGAATGAAATGCATTGAAACAGCCTCAAACACACCAAAAACTTTAAATATAAACAAAAACTCCTTCTTGAAAGTCTCATCTGAGCTTAAACTTTCAGTCCTCGGAACACCACCTGTCAGGAGACCAATAGGTTTCTTTGCCTTACGTTGTGCATGTGAATCTTACTTGGTATCTCAAATTTTGGGGGCATGCACAAGACTCTTTGTTCTAACTAAAAAGCAGCCCAGCACCTACAGTGCTGCTTCATAAGAATATATCAATGGAATACAAGAAAACAATCAAAAGGTTTTGCTTCCGAACATTTACTTTATGTCCACCACTGAGGAGGCAGGGAAAGCCGATAATCAATTTATTGCAAGTCAGGTGAGGAGAAACATCAGCAGGTTTATCTGATGCCAAGTTCTTTAAGTCCAACAGTGAACTGCACTGCATATGCACAGTAAGCAAGACGCAAATTTTCCATAGTGAATCAGCCATACTGTGGGAGCAAGACACACTACAACCACCTAGGTTACTATTTACCCGCCTGAATATGCTCAATACAGTTCATCTGACCATCATAATGATTGTGAAATTATCCTATTCAAGCATACCAAGCTACCCCAGCATGAATCTGATGCAGCACTACAAAATACACATAATCATAACAACAGTCAGCAAAATAATCAGATTACAGGTATTTAGAAGTGACCACATTTGGACAGAGGGTAAAGAACAAACAAAGCACTGTCAATTTGCAGGTAAGAGAAAAATCTGCTTTACACTGTTCTGCTTTACATTAGTGGAAATGCACAGGACTACAAAAAGTTAGCATCAGATTTACTAACAGAACTGAGTGATTCAACAGTATTTTTAGACCTATGGTTTAACATAAGATCTTTGTGAGTAAATGGAGAATTTACTATGTTTGACTACTCCTTATCAGACTCCTAGTTTATACAAATTAATCCAGATGAGGTCAATACAGGCAATGCTGCACAAAAAAAATGAGCACCTGAATACGCCAGAGAGCAATACTGTCAAAACTTAATATATGAAATAGAGGTTCACAACACTATCACCAAACACACACCAGAAAACAACAAACATTTCATATGTTAAACATTTCCCTTAGAAAGAAGGTCTAAATGCTGGCAAGAACATAGGTTGCAGAAGACCCGCCTGAAAAAGCTAGCATATATAAATAACAACGACGGCTGACAGATATTTTTACACAAAATGAGTAAAAATTCCACGTACCTTGCTATGGAAAAGAACAAGAAATAAATCACGCAGCAAGTAGGACATCAGATCAGGCCAGATGTTTATAGAGCTAACACTGCGTCACAAAAATACTGGCTTAGATCCAGAGAGAAAATTAGGACAGTGTGATCCTAGTAAAACACCCTTCCTAAACTTCAAACCAATTTACTGTAATTTATTTCACAGTGAACTTACGGCTAGAACTGGAGACCTTAAATTATTAAAATCTCTAAAAGCACACTGTATTGTACTTAACACGTACTACTTAGAAATCACCAAACTGCATCGTATGAAATAAATTACTTATAAGTCCAAAATTATGTAAGCTCAAAGGGTTAAATCAGCACAGCTACCAAAAGAAGACATACTCTATAAATGGAGAAAAAAATCTTGCAAGTTTGATACTGTCCTTAAATTACCACATTTTAAAGAATGGCATCCCAAAATACACACCTTGCGGTGCTCTACATCCTACAGCATCCAAGCTGATTAAGCACTGACATCAGCAGAAAAGCTTCTGCTCTCTAAAAGCACTGTTCACCACTGCAAAGTGCAGAGGAAAACATTTATTTAATAAACCCACTGTGAATATAACATTTTTCCCTCCTCTTCAAAGAAGTAATTCTAAAAAAAGAAACTACTGTAGTTTAAGTGTTCAACATACCTGCCAAAGTAAATTTTCACAGATAAAAATCCATAAATCGGGCTACCACACTGATGATTTCAGGGACAAGTAGGCAGAGATAATATACTTACAGGATTAATGCAGCTAACTTCAGGTATGTAAAAACAGTCCTTATGCAAATATAAGTGCTGCTTCTTTCACTCTATTCTTTTTCCACTGCACACGCATAAAAAACGAAACAAGCAAACAAAAAAAAAAACAAACCCACAGAAGGAAAGCATAAAGAGAGAACTGATTCTGTTTTATTTCTCAATATCCCTGAGGTTTCATTAACCAGTTATCAAGCAAAAAAAATGGAAGGACAAAAGTTCACGAGCCAGCAGCTGGCATCACAGGCACTCTCCATAGCCGAATTCAAAAGAAATGTCAGTTAGAGTGGCAGCAGCTATAGTCAGTGCTGGAAGCTGATGCCTCTGCGGGAAGAGGATGCTGGGAGATGTTCCCAGTCTGTGCTGCAGCCCAATTCTAATCCATCACTCCTAACTGCAAGGAGAAAATGGAGACATGAGTAATGCAAAGTGATTTATATTTAAAGGCAAAAAAGGGAATTACCTCAGTATTTCCTGAGTATGTATTTATGTGTATATACTAAGAAAAGATGCTACAATTAACGTCAGACAGAAAAGGTATCCTAATGCAACTGCAGTGAAAACAGATCAAACATACAAAAGTTGGTAGCAAATAGCACTGAAGAAAACTATCTCATGTTTAATTTTCATTATTTGACAGTACTCAAACAAATCAATATTTTTTTTTTACCCACCCTTTGACATTTTTTCCCCAGAAATCCAAATTTTTAGGTAAAGCCACTCAACCAAAATAAATTGACAGCACAGAGGGGTAGCTAATAAACAGTTATCTTCATGAATATCATGAAGATAAGCAGAAGAAAGTAGGAGTTAGAATCAAAACAGCTACAACAGAGATAGCTTCATCCCCTTGCTCTAACCTCTCCAGATGAGATATGGGAAAGCTCAACAGCAGAAAAATAAACTGCCTTCCACCATTACCTTTGAAAACGATTCTTTAAAGCTGTACCACCTGGGCTAAGAGTACCTATTCCTAGCCATGTTTCCTGTCTTGAACTGAGATTTACTCACAAAAATGCCTCAAAGAAACACAAATGCCTTTAAAACACAATGCAAGTAACTACAGATTTGCATTTACCCCTTTCAGATGGGTGCTAAGTAATAATAGCAGTAATACTTCAAAGCATTCTACTTAAACAATTGCCTTGAAAACACAAGAATGCAATATCCTAGGAAAGAGTTGCATAATATTTTCTAAAACAGCTGAGAAAAAGAAGGGCTATTATCAGGTAAGACTGGCTTTGCAGGACAGAGATGGACAGCTGTAATTTACAGAGAACAACTTTAAAGTGAGGATGTTTCTACCTCTTCCCTGAAATTGTTCCTGATAGTGTTAAAAGAGTCCAGAGACATCCAAGCTCTCCATTACATGATCTGGAAGCAATACTCGTGTATTGTCACTTATTATATTAACATTATTTGGGGCAGGGAAACTCAAAGTGTCAGGTAGAATTTCATGTTTGAAAAGAACAGAAATTTTGTGCAATATAAAAACTTGCACAATGTGGCCTGAAGACAACTATTCAAATACAAACACACAGAAAAATCTTATACCAGAGGCAAAAAGCGTAGTTGCAATAAATATGAAAGAGTTAATGATATAATTATTGCTCACTCAAACCTCCTCAAACTTAAACAATTTATAATCCAAGTTATAATCCAAGAACTGTTTGGGGTAGAGAAGGATTAAATCTGGCTGCTGTCACACTACTGCTGCTCCAAAGCTTGAGACTGGCAATATAAAGAAGCTACTGTGTCATATTTACGTAGCTATGAAAGTATTATTTAATAAATATAAAAATCACCTTTACTGGAATTTTTTTTCCCTTGACCTTGAAGACCAAACATAAGAAAATAAAACTTTGATCATTTAAATTGTCATAGCTGTTTCTTGCCGTCTTAAAGTCAGAATTGAAGTTCAAACTTACAGAGACAAGCAGTGTTCTGAAAAGTTTCTGGCACCCTGAATCCAGATTTGAATTTAGGACTATTTCCTCAGATGTTCCATTTCATTCACTGACAAAACACACACGTGCAGGTATAACTGAAATCTTAACTACACTTCTGAGATTACACGGATAACCTGCTCTAACTTCCTTAAACACTTCTGGCCCTTAATCTATCACCCCAGTAATACCACACAGAGCTGCTTTGGTAGGATCAAGGATTAACAGCATCCAGCTTTGGGCAGGAAAAAGAGAATGCAAAAAAGGAATGACAATCCAGCAATGAAATATGCCTCTTTCTGCTGATACTGATAAAGTAAACCCTAAGAATTCAGTTATTCATCAAAATCACCTGTCTGCTTTTCTACAGACTTCTAGCTTCCATCTTCTCAACATTTAATTTTTTTAAGCATGTTTAAATGAGATCTCACCATCTTTCCAATGATGTCATAATTCTATGTCTCGTATCAGAAATTTCTAGACAAATAGCGTAACATGAAGACTACCTCTGCATATGAACTGTTTATAGCATCAGGTAAACTACTATGTTTCTTCCCAAAGACAACTACAAAGCATCTCCTATAGACATAAAGAGGCAGTTACCATAATACAGTATTATTACTGTATTTTACTGTAATTACTCTGAATGTTGTTTTTCATTTGTAGAAGCTTCTGATAATGGGGTAGTAATTGAAAACACCATCTTGCCTTTACCTTAAAAAAAAGACTACATGACACACAGTACAATGGAAAAGCATAATAACCTAAGGGTAACTTATTCCTGTCACATACAGATGACATTTTAAGGAACAGCGTGTAAAATGAGATGGGAGAAAATCCAAATACAATTAAAATTTCATAGAAGCTCGTAACAAATTGAGAACTTCAGAGAAAAAAAAAAACCAAAATAGCAGTGACAAGATCTGTATATGCTAGGCATAATATGGTGACAATTAAAAACTGTCGAGAACTCAAACTTCTTTTAATCATCTTCTTGTAAAACCAAAGAGATAATTTACAGAATTATACTCTGGCACCAGAAAACATGGATCTCTGCATTATACAGAAAGAAATTCTGAGTAACTTGGCAAAAAAATAAGGTAGCAGAAAAAAAGTCATATAAGTTGAGATTTATTCAGTAAGATCAACACTTAAGTTCATGGTTATTCCACAGTAAGATTCTGATGAAGCATTTTTGCTGCAGCACTGATGAAGAATTAAAGAACACAAATCTGTTTCGTCCATGTATGGTTTCAAACTTGTAGATGCTTGGCAGGTAATAGCCTTATATTACCTTGTGAAACAAACTTGCCCAAAACTCCAAGCAAACAGATGCTCCAGAGAAAACATGGGGAAATATTTGGTTAAAAGTAGCTTTCCACCAAAACTTCTTGGCAGATGCTTGAACTTCCAAAACAGAAAGAACATTTGTCTCCAAATACTCAGTTCCTTTTACAACAGAATATGCAAATCTTAACCAGTTCTGAGTTAACACAACCATGTAATGGCAAATTTACTTTCACATATAATCATAGAATGGATATATCAAAAGTCATCACCAAGCCAGTACTTTGAAAGCTTAGTAACCCTCTGGCAGAGAAAACACTAGGTGAAATGGTACTTCTGCTTTAAACAAAATGGCAGGCCAATCTACTGTAATAGTCTTTCTTTGGCTACAGCACCAGTGAGTAAAGAACTGCATTTACACATGGAACACTATTTAATCGACCCTTCTCATTTCTACAAAACAAGTATTTTGGGCTCATTACAAAAACTGTTTTGGAGTTGCTGGGTATACCTACAGCAGCCACCACCAGTAGAAGATCATAAAAGAGTCCAGATAAAGAATCTAAATCCATTTAGACTATCTGAGCAATGAATAATTTCCTCCTGGACCTGCTCTCAGATACAACAGCCAGCACTAGAGATTTAAGGAAGGATTTTACCCTCTTAAGATAACTCATTGCCCTTTTAACATCTAACCTCCACAACCTGGTATCTGCAGTAAGGCAACAATATTTAAGGAATAAACCCAGTTAAAGCCAAGTTAGATTAGCAAAACCATTTGCTAGCATTTACTGGAGCCACATACAGAGCAGTATTATTCTATACATTTGACATGCAGAATTACAGAGCTGCGTACAAAATACTATGAAGATGTGGTTCCCAGACATTGTTTCCAAATTCACTAAACCAACAAGTTGACTTCACAGAATCTGAATTAGCTCTGATCTCATAAGCAAACACCAAGAGTCTTTGCAGACACAACTCTCTATAAAAAGGTCAATTTTAGTAAATGTCAGTTGGCTATAACAAAACTGCAATAACGCACTCAAAAAAATGCCAGGTATATCATCACAGAGCTAAAACAATGCTCATTTCTTATGTGAAATAAAAGACATTGAAACATTGATCCATATGAAAATTTTAAGACAAATATTATCAACAGCAGAATTTAAAAAAAAAATAAAAAAATTAGATACAGCTTCCCAAAAGGTTGAACCTCTTGTAATTCATTGTTTCAGTGTAGTAATGTTTCAAAATTTCTACTACTATATTATCAGTAAAAGAAACTACCATTAATTCCAGATGAGGAAAGGTCAAGAAAACCAGTGTGGCACTAGATCAGGAAGAGGCTTCCCCTCAGGTAAACTTCCAGTGTCACTTGAAAATGACAACTAGAGAGTTTGAAGGAAGGTAAGACTGAAGACATCCACAAAATGTTCCAAGGCTTTTTACGGTTCTTTAGGCACTTTTTTCTCAGTCTAGTCAACTGAAGAATCCTACCCAGATATAAAAGAATACACATATTTCTATATAATTCCCATAACTAGCAAAGTAGCTAATTGTCAAAACTCAAAGCAAGTCAGCAGCAGCAAATATTCCAGCTGAGATATCCCACTCTTATTGCTCAAATATTCACAGACTGAACTGCCCCTCTAATTTCAAAAGAAACAACATACACAATTATGCTAACTGCCCACTCATGTCTCCCCATGCTCTTAATATTGGCAAGCTTCAATCAGTCAAATTTGACAGACAGGCATTAAAAGAAGTATCTAGGTAGGGCAGAAATACCTAATGGGTACCTGCTGCAGGAAAGGCTACAGTATAACACTTAATTTTCTCTTTGTTGGCCTGCTGGAGAAATCAAGCTACCTGTTGACCATGCAGGAGTAAGGAGGATGCAGATGCAGCTAGATGAAAGGAGAGGTAAGTAGGTCATGAGGACATGATGGTCTTGCATGATGAACGTGCAATCCAGTTTTTCCACTAACGCTGAGCTACTGTTTTTTCACCATGCAAAATCATCTAGAGCTGTCAGATGTACATAACTACAGTTATATATATATATATACACAGATGTATATAACTACCAGTTACTAAATCTTCTATTTTTAATTCTTTAAAACTTTCACATTTATTGACAAATACTTCATCACATCTATCAATCTAATTACACTTCCATTTCCCAACTCCTGGGGACCTTAACTGTTCTAGAAAATGTGAATAGCATCAATGCATATAAAATTCTGCTTCCCTAGAATAGTGTGCATGCTCTATTTTGTTGCTGTTTAAATAGTTTTAATAAAAACATAAAAATTTTTAAAAACTCTACTTACATGGGGATATTCTCATAGGCATCTTCAAATTTTTCCTGCAAAAGAAAAAAAACAAAACTGTTTCAATCAAAGGCGCATGTACTTTGGAACTCTTTCTGTGACACAGCAGAAAATTACCATTATCAGACAGCACTTAATTCTGCAACATACAGTAATAATCAGAATATTCTGTCTGTTGATTTTTTGTAATGCTTTCAGTGCAAATTATTACCCAAACAGTAATATCCTTCCTGCACCTACTAAATCAGACTACAGTTAAGTTAAACCAAAGACCTCCTCCTTTTCAGACTTAAAAACTTTCACCATGTACATCAAAGAAGGCAATACAGACTTATGTCTCAGGAATATGTACAGCACATCTGATGTATCCAGGATACTCTAGCTGACCAGGATATCCACAAATAAAAAAGGAAAAGGTAAAAAAAAAAAAGTGTTCAAAGCATACAGCCAATACGCAGGTTGACCAGAGTATATATAGTAGGTCCTAGATGCATTACAGATCAAGTGCAAATTCAGCTCACACACTTGTAGCAGTTACATGAATAGCTTAGTCCATACATCCAGAGGATATCTCTCTCCACCTAGATTCAAGCTTCTTTCCACCTAGGCTGAATTTCAAACTAAAGTAAAATAAAAGAAGAGACACACAAACATGAAAATGGTCAGAATGGTTCAGTTCACAAGTCATCAACTGCTGTCTTCAGTTTCCAAAACTGATTTGTAGAAGTGTGTGTCAGAGAACATTGTAAACAGTCATCTCTCCTACATCCTTCCCACTCCACACTTGCCAGTGTTTGGCAACTTGGGAAATTCCACACCTTGAAGTGCTTGATGTACTTTGTCCACCTGGTGATTTCCAGTTGATGTCTGTTCCTAGTACCAGTCCAGTCTACCCTTTCCCACGTAGACTATTTTTATTCACAAAGTCATAACCTTAGTAAGGAATTTCCCAAGCGTGACACCCATTTTGCATAAAATAATGATTTCTACTCGAATCTTGCTCTCACTACCTTTGTTTAACAGTCCTTAGTTTTTAACTGGAAAGACAGTGAAGAAACAATTCCTACTTGCTCTTTCCTTGATGTTGGCGCGGGAGTCATGGACAACGCTGAGCCGATCAATGTGATCCAGCAAATGCCATTTATTTAGTATTACACATCCCTTTTATAGTCTCCTAAGTGCTTAGCAGTAATTTTCCACAGCTACACTCCCTTATCATCCCGAGTTAGCAAAGCATTTGAGGATTGCGGCACATCCTGCTTTATCTTACAAACAGCTCGCATCGTCTTGCTAACCGATCTTTCCCATTCATTATGCTTTTCACAGTTCCCAAGGCTCAGGCCAATTAGGCCATTAGCACCTGGTGTTTTCTTTGATGTTCCCAAGGACTCGGGCCTTGGTGTTTTCTCTGATGTTCCCGGGGCTCAGGCTGAACCAGGGTGATAAAAGTCCGGCTCCATTCGTTAACTCTCTCCATGCTGTTTCCCACACCTTGACACTTACAATTTTGAAAACCTTTGTTATCTCATACAAATCTTTTCCAAGCCAAAGACTGCTACCTTACCTTTACTTACAGAAACTATTTCCTACTTATGACTGTCCTTTCTGCAATTTTGGTCAGAAAAATGGGAAGCCTGATGGAACAGATTGTTACGATTTTTTCACATATCCCAGGATAACAGTGACTTGGTGTGACAAGGAGTAAGAAAAATACTTTGAGAATACTGCATGAGATGTCCACGTAACCACTGACACTAATGAAAGAAATAACTTAAGTGCCTTACATCAAGGCTGTCCACTCAGTTAAGACAATGCACACACTCAGAATATTGTTAGACTCACTGGCAGTGAGGTGGAGGATTAATGTTTTAGTGGTATTTACCTTAAGCATGATAACATGAGTTCGAAGCTAGCATTCAGTAACACTTCAGAAGGCAGACCTATGTTTCCTGAAGAGCGAGCTCTCAGCAAAACCACAGGACAAATTCAGCAATAAACTATGTGACTGAGATACATCCTCCAGAAAAAGATTACTTGTATTTTTATTGGAGGAAAAATCTCCATTCAGAAGAAAAAACTAAACTGTTAGACAGACCTTTATCATCCTTCACATATAGAATATGCTATTACATCAGTTCTGAACTACTGCAATTGCATATTCTTCACTGCCTGCAGCTGCCACAGATGAATGTATTTAAAAAAATGTTATTAACAGACTGTCCAAATACTTTCTTTCAAGCTAAGTTTACCAGTCAACGATACTACAGTACAAGAACAAGACCTACTGTAAAGTAATTAACTAAGTAACCAACTTAGATCAGGCTCCATTATATTGTTTTCTTCTGAGGAGAGCTGAACTGAGCTTCAAAAAGCTGAACAGAAACCAACAGGAACAACCCGATACCCATGTCTCACCCTAAACACTGATATGAGTCATCAGTCTTCTAATAAAGTGCTTCTCTGAAGACTGTTTCCTGCTTGAGCCACCTCTAGAGACAAGAGAAGAAATTCAGCAAAATAAATAAAAACACACTGACAGCTTTTTGACACAACTCCATTTTAACTAACAGAACAAACCTGACAAGCAAAAATCAAGGTACTTTTAACTGTCAGGTACTTGTAAGGGAAGGTAATAATCAGAAGTTTACAGCAAGACATAAAAACATCTGTGATGTGAACCTCTTGCCTGCTCTTGCAAACCTGAAAGCAGCAGCTACGCGCAAGAATGGGAAAGAATTCAAACTCTGTCTAGATAAGGATCTGATAGATCCTCTGCCTGGCTCCTACTGACTTTTGTTCTCTGCTATTCACAATGGTCTGATGCATGTCTAAACATTTAAAAGGACAAAGTACAACCTTGGTGTTTATTTCAACATACCAAAGCACAGGGAATAATCACAGCCTCTCAACAGATTCCTCAAGGAACCTAAAAACAAGATCACGACATCTTGTATGCTTAACAAAACAACAACAACAAAAAAAAAAACCCAAACCAAAACAAACAAAAAACAAAACACACACAAAAACAAAACAAAACAAAAACCCAAAACCCACACACCCACAACAGACAAAAAAAAGCACAATTCTTCCATTTTTCTGAAGTTCCCTGTGCCTTCCCATTCCCACTGCATGCAAAACAGGCATTAGAAGGCACTCAATTTGACATCTTGTTCTCCTTTCCTTTACTGCCTCATACAAGTTTGCAGTTGGCGCTACGACCCTCACAGATCCTCTATATATTGAAGAAAGCTGAAGGCACTGTATGAGAAGCATAGGCATTTTCTACTCCATTCAATGTCTATTAGAACAAAAAAGTCACATTGTCCTGAAGTGTAAAGGAAAAGACTGCAACTAAAGTACCCAGAAAAGCTCCTCCTACAGCAGGTTCTGGGATTTATCATGTTCCTACCAAGATATAAAAGGTTTCAGAAGAACTCAGAAGATACTAACTTTTCTCCAGTAGTCCGTTAAAATTTACTTGTAAACTAATCCTGTTCAAAAAAAGGAAAAAAAAAATTAAGAGTGAGGGGTTACATAAAATACAGAATATTGTGAACGCTTCAAGCTATATACAGTATACAAACGTGTACTGGTCAAGCTGTATATGATCTACATAATATATATTATATCAATTAGAAATAAAGTGATTGATAAAGTTATCCATTCCTCAGAGTACAGAGGAATGTACACCAGCTCCAGTGACAAGCACAGCAGCATAATTTGAGAGTTCTGAAGGCTTTGAATGGCCTTTGGGTACCCTTGAGACCTGCCTGCTGATAGTGATGGGGATCAGTATGTTGGCACACATACAGGGTGTGTTCTACCCACGACCATTTCATCAAAACCAAACATGGTCAGATATATTCTTGTGCATTTTGTTAAAGCCTAGTAGAGTTTCCATCTTCAATTGCTCATCCCAACACTGCAGCTTCCAGATGATATAGATGAAATGCCATAACCGATTTCCGGAGATGCTTGTTTGTTTCAGTCTACAGCAAAGCAGATTACTTAATTCAAGCTACATAGTTTTACTTAGTATCCATGATAAACTGCACACAAATTCCTTCAAGCCCAAAGTTGTGCGCAACCTGATCAGCTCTTCTGTGACCTCTGCACTTCATCAGTCTTAGTGCAGGAATGCAATTTCCTCTATTTACATGACTGGAGAGACTTGACAAAGAGCTGTCCTGGGTTAAGCGGTAGCAGTCATTTTTCTCCTTCTTAGTAGCTGGTGCAGTGCTGTGGTTTGACTTTCAGCCTGGGAGCAATTCTGGTAACACCGATGTTTTTAACTGCTGCTCAGTACTGTTTACCCTGACCAAGGACTTTCTGAGTCTCATGCTCTGCCAGAGGGAGGGGAAGTCGGGAGGAAGCAGTCACAGAACACCTGACCCAAACTAGCCAAAGAGGTATTCCATACCACAGCACGTCATGCCCAGTATATAAACTGGGGGCAGTTACCCGAAAGAGTTAGATCGCTGCTCAGGTCAGGCTGGGTATCGGTCGGCGGGTGGTTAGCAGTTGTATTCTCCTCCCTTGTTATTTCTCTTATCATTATTATTATTGGTGGTAGCAGCAGAGGTTCGTGTTATACCTTAGTTACTGGACTGCTCTTATTTCAACCCGCGGGAGTTACAGTCTTTCGATTCTCCTTCCTATCCCTCCAGGAGCAGGGTGGGAGGAAGAGGGAGAGTGAGTGAACTGCTGCGTGGCTTCTGAGTTACCAGCTGGGCTTAAACCACAACAGAGTTTAACACAGTCCTTCACTCATTTCCGTTACCTGCCCTGGGTCCATCCTGCAGCAATTCCCAAAGGTCTTGCTCCAGCATGCCCTTGTTACAACAGCCACACACATTCAGCAGAAATCAGGAGATACAAACGGCAAAAACAGCAACATAGCCTTTTTTTCCCCACATATTCCACTCAGAAAAAGAAACCGTTTAACAGCCATGTCTCTCAGTACGTAATGCTACCTAATGCTGCCATTCAGATTTTTATTGTACCTCTTCCAGAGAAAGACATCGAGCCAAGAATTTTAAAAACATGAATGTAAGTAAAGCTGCCACTAGATGGCATGTCATGAACTGATTCAGACTTTTCCACAAAGTTGGGAAAAAAACACTGGCATAGGATTTGATTAAATAAAGCTGTCGTAAAATTATTTCTCTTGAATAACATTAGCTTACTTTTTTTTAATTGTTGTACATTGTACAACAAAAAGATTTCACATCTTTTCAATGCCTCGTTTTCAAAATGTGAGCAGGTTTGAAAAGAATTAAGTTTACACTACTTAAGGATACTCATGTTTTGCAAATCCAAGAAAGTCAAAGTCAGGCAGACGCTTATGTGGAGACATTTACAGTGTACTAATGCAGGAAAACTGACCACAGTTCCTGTGCTCTTTAGCAATGAGAGCAGAAACCATTTGCAGCAGACCACAATTCACCTATAAAGCCTCATGAAAAACAACACACAAGTGACACCCTTAAACTACCATAGGACATTTATCAGTGACTGTACTTTTGTTCTAATAAACTGGTAGAAAATGAAAACAATTGTCTTGATTATGACACAAATCCTTACATCAAAAGTGAACTCTCCTTTCTTCCACATTCATCGTAAGTCATTTAACTTTAAGCAACTTCTAGACTATATCTTGTGACTCTTTCTAAATCACTACCTTAAGTATGGTAATTATTTTGACAAACTAAGTGTTGAAACACTGGTTCTTTTCAAAATGATGCAGGCAAACATGGCAAATCTAAACTACCCGTTTGAAATCCAGATTTATGACAACATATGGTTACCAATTAGGTTATTAACCACCTAGATACTCCCAACTGATAACAACATAACGTCAGAAAACTAAGTCCAATAGTATCTAGGAACACTAACCATGACTGGAAATCCAGACTAAATTGGGCAGGAAAATGGGGGGGGAAAAAAAAAAAAAAAAAAAAAGAAGGAAAAAAAAAAAAGGGGAGGGGGCAGGCAGAGAGGAGAAAAAGACATCTAATCTCAAAAATATCAACACAAGGATGAACATTGATTCAACGGACAAATAAGACTACAAAAGACAATGGTGAAATGATACTAGCCAGAACTAAATGTGGTTGCTATACTGCATTTACCTGCCTAATCACAGTTTTATTTTATTGGGCCTAAATACAGCATAGTTTTAAGGAAAGATCTGAAGAATCCTCTCCCTGGAAAACCCACATACTAAGATGTTGCAAAGCATGGGAATCTATGAAGACATTTATATATTTAACGAGCAAAACCACTTTGAGATGGTTTTGTCCAGATTTTTGTCAAGCATGAGTACATTTAAGTATTTTTGTCCTCTCTTGTCTTCTCTAATTCAGCCCTATATCACCCTTCCCCTTAAAAAAAACCCCAATGCTAGGTGGAAAAAATGCACAGCAAACCCAGTCTCTGTCAACAGCCATGCTGCCCTGCATACTTCATGCCTACACCTGCCTGCGGCAGCACAGCCCCCAGTACGGAAGTCAGTGGCTGGATTCTACATTAACAGAAAGAAGCTTCTCTGAGAGGTCTAATGTTTCTCAGCCTAACAGCATGGATAACACACCTTGCACTGCATTTACACAAAAATTACCATTCTGTAGAGGGATTCATCTCACAGGACTTCAGGGATTTTAAACAAAATTTAGCTGACAAGATCAGAAGCACCTTCCTGAAATTAAGGGAGATGTATCCTATTCCTGCAGGCTAAATCTGTCCAGATCCACTGAAAGGGCGATAGCATATTCACTGCACATGGGGGTATGGACTAAATCTCATTTTCCTTGTTAATACTGAATACAGCAAAAAAGTGTTACTACGGGAAGAGAATGGGAAGGTATAAGACGAAACTGATCTACAATACTCATACTTTGGACCAAGACTACGAAAGAGAAGCCTTCCGTAAATTCTTAATTTGTACAATGGAACAAATTTCCACACAGTTTCTGTTAGTCAGCAGTCACCACACAGTTATTACTGAATGTCACAGAATAGTTAAAAAAAAAATAAAAAATTAACAAAATCAAAGTACATAGCCCCTCCCGTCCCCTTTCCTATTATGCAACTTAGTAAATACTAATTTCTTCTCAGGCAGGATTACATTTAAACTTATTCACACAAACTGGTGGCTAAAAATTCCAGACCCACAGGAGTGACAACTTAAAATTACTGGGCATTTAAATCTGACTGGATATTATAGCAATACGCAAGCTCCTAAGAATATTAGTCAAGGATATGACAGGACAACATGCCATCTCGTCCCTTAGTTGACTTGACTGAACTCAGAACTGCCAACAGAGACTGGAAAAACTCCAGATTAAACAGCAATAAAATTAGCAAAACTCCCGGATGTGGAGCTACATGTGGGCATGTCTGACTCCAAGTTCGCAGCCAGTTCTTTACTTGAGCATTTTGCATTTGCATTATAAAAATACTGAGTTTTTCTTAGTCTTTCAAGTAGATGCTGAAAGTTTAGCCAAAGAATTGCCAGAGTAGCCAATAGCTACCATCACAGCACAGCACAGCAACAACTGGAAGACGCTGGTTTCTGCAAACTGGTTAACATGACAATAATCTCAGAGGAGGGGGAATACAAAACAAAAAAATCAAACCAAAAAACACAGCCAGGAAAAAAGTCCACAAATTTTATACTTAATTAATACATAATTAGAGGAGAGTTTACATACTTGGCGGGGGGAAGTTATTTCAGAGGAGTAAAAAGCTCTCTTGGTTGAAGGAACTATAGACAAACACTTTGGATTTGACAAGCCATTTTTTTACAGGCTATGCTGATCTAGTTTTTAGGAGGCATCAAAAAAACATACATTATGTTAAAAATTAGCTGAGCAAGAAAGAGGAAAAGCAGTTTTCAGTGGAAAACAGCAACTGAATTTTTTCTAATAAAATTTCTCCAAGGCTTCTTTCTGTTGAAAATAATTTTTTTTTATGGAAAGCAACAATCCTAAGACAGACCAAAGGGTCATCTTGACAAGAAATTAAATATGAATTCCTCTAAAATTTCATACTTTGGTAGAATTTAGCCTTCTTGAACACTGAAAAACATGTAAGACAACAGAGAAGAGCCCATGAAAATAGTTCAAGAGGCTTGTAAGAGCTACTTGAAAGTTCAATCTTTTTGATCCATCAATTGCAGGAAAGCAAAAGTGCTTACTATCTCTGACTCATACAAACAAACTCACAGAAATAAAATCAGTACCAGGCAAGACCTCTTTGGTTTCTTATAAATATTCTTTTCATCATGTCTTTTTTTCTGCTGCATCAAATTCACACTCAGGCAGAGGGCTAACTACTGGAGCACACCAGTAAGAATAACCACAGACACTGTCTTTCGTATCTCCAAATCAAAAGTCTGAAAAGCACATGTTACAGTCCTGATAAGCACAAATTACTAGGTTTAACAACAGCCAAGTCCCATGAAACTGACAGGTTTTGTTTCACAACAAGCAATTATCTGTAGTTCTGACACTAATCTATGGGGAATTCGTTCAAATCAACTCATGGGCTATGACTTGAGCCAAAGACACTTTCCTGCAAGTGAATTTACTGTCCGAATCCCTTTCATAGAATCAAAACAAAAAAGCATCTATACATTCACTTTAAAGTAGTTCCTGAATACTGCTCTTTCCCAGCAAAAGTATGCTCATTTTCCCTGCAATACCTTTTTCACAGACTACATGGATTTGATCTTGTTGCTTCAACCAACATCTATGCATCAACAGTCCCACTACCTCCACTGAAGCATCAAATATCACAAATTACTAATTCACAAAAAAGAATGATGCAGATGAACAATGGTGAAAGCTCACTGGTCCAATGTTTGCCTTGTAAGAACCCTGTAAAGTTCACCTTGTAATACTGCTCAGTTTAAAAAAAATACATCCAGCTAAGAAAAATGGAGGTTTTTTTATTTGTCTGCAGCAAGAGAAGTAGGGTAACATGTCCGCACAAATCTACAAACTTCAGACAGAACCTGCACAAACTAAAGAAAGGAAAGTTATTCTGAGAACCTATGAAACATAATCTATTATGGAACACCTTTCCTGAATACTAACAATCAGATGATTGTGTCACTTAAGGACAGAATTCAACTGTTGCTTAAATGGGCAGTGGCATGAGAAAACATTACCTAGGACTGTTTATTTTTCCAGGTGTTAAAAGTAATACTCAGCATAACAAGAGGACCCAGAAGCTAATGTGTCAGTTATCTTGAGCTAATCCATAAAGCACTGAAGAATTAGTATTTTGATGAACCAAATAACATTCAGATTTCTTTTAATTTCAGAATATTGCTTTTTGCTTCCTGATACTCTTTCAGAACTGAGAGTACTTTGCACTTTAAGAGCTTAAAAATTGCAACTTCTTAGCTACAACTTCATTAAACTTGACATAGCCATTTCTTATAGAAGAGATCACTTTACAGACTAGCAGAGAAGACAAGTAACCTGAAAATAAAACTACATCTTAACACTTGTTGTCAAAAAAACCCAAATGTATGAGGTGTTTTGGTGCTGTCTTGGCAGAGAAACAACTTACGGAGTAGAGACAGGAGAAAACACCCCCAGCCTTCCCCTGCCACCTACACAGGCTTGATTTCTTACTGTGACACTAGATACTGGTATTAATGATTTGTAGCTTCAGAACAGAAACACATGAAAAATATTTAGTTCAAAGGGAAAGGAGATGATGTAGCTGTTACGAAAGAGGAAAATGATTTCCCCTTCCCAAGCAGAAATAACCTTGAGGCAGCAAGAATGGAATTGAAATGTGCAAGTTCTGTTCTACTCATTACAACCACTTTTTATATGAAAATTAAAAAATTAAATTCCTTTCTCTGAAGGAAAAAAATACTCATATTGTTTCAAACTTATTGGTTTGAACTCTAAATATAACCCATCTACTTTTTAAGAACTGTTATCAATAATATTTGCATGAACTACCAGTGTTCTTCCAGACAGCAGAGTAGACTCTCTGGCTGCTCTGAAGGAGCTCTGTTCTGCTGGGTGTTTTCCACTGCAGACTGAGAACCTCAGCTTTCAGACGCCAAAGATCAAGCTCATCAGTTCAGACTCACTTTACTTAATCTCATGCATGCATGCCACATTCGAGATCTTTATCAAGGTGGCTGACTTGGTTGAGGGTCATGCTTTAGCTAACAAAACAAAAAAGCCCACCCCCCAGAAAGAAAACAGGAGTTGGTAAAGCAGAACCCAGCTTTATTATAAATTTGGTTGACTACAGAATTGCTGAACAGTTAGCAATAACAACTTCAGCGTCATTTAGCTCAGAAGTCAGATGTCAGTAACCATAAGAACAAAGGTTTCTCCATTACAATTTGGAAAGCAATGGCCTTTTGATGCAACTGGTCACCCCAAAATTACCAGATGACATAGGAAAATTAAGAAATCTACCCTCAATTTTTTACAGAGAACAGATGTCTGCAATGAAAGGGCCTGCCAAAATTAAGTGCAGCTAATAAATATGTTTCAACAAACAGCCAGCTCCTACTTCAGCCTTCAGCTGCATGCAAGTTGGACAACTCTTAAACAGCTGACCAGACACACTCTATGAACCAGAGCAGAACTGAGAAAGAACATCAACTGGAGGAATTACATTCAGTTACGTCAGTTACTGTGGGTCAAACAGGCTACATATGAGAGGCAGCAACCAGGTAATGGCTTTTCTGAACCTGTTTCTAAATATAGGGCACACGGCAGTCACAATTTAGTAAACTGACATCAGTCTTGCTTGTTCTGAACACAAGAGGCTGCACTTCCGCTGTCTTAGATGCCTCCACCTCATGACTGAAAAGTGGAAATAAGCAGATCAGTTACACTCTCAACAAGTGAGGGACTATGACATACTTCACTTTAAAAGACATGCAAATGGCTGGTGTCAACAGTTATTCGTGTTCAGATTTATATCCAACATTCTGCAGGCAAAAGCACGTGTACAGTTTCAATTAAAGTTGGCTGAATACCAAGCCGGCTTCCCTTATTGTTTATACTGGCACTTTCCTGCTATTTCTTTGACCTGCTGTTGGTTTTGCACAAAGAGTACTTCTAAGAGGCAGAGGAATAGGGTAGCACCATAGAACTTGAATGTTACAATAAAGCCCTTTATTTTTACATTAGTTGACCATCTTTCTTGTCCATCTCACACATATGTTCCCAGACACCACTGAGTCCAAAGGAGTGTCACGTTGGTGCATATATTTTTTTGTGAGTGGCACCAGGAAAACAAACAAACAACAACAACAACAACAACAACAACAATAAAAAAAAACCAAAGAATAACCAGAACAAATAAACAATAAAGCAAACACCAAAAGCCCCACACACAACAAAACGAAGGAACCACACAGTCAGGAGTTCAAAGTCAAGTACAAATGCAGTAAATTCTTCACTGAAAATCTCTGCATTTTATGGGATAAAACTGATTGCCAAACAATTCTAAAATGAAAGGCAAATACAAACACATGATCCTTGTCTGACGCATCTTTCTTTTCGTACTGTAGGAAGAGTGGTTTGAGAAAAATGTGAGAGCCACTAAGAAGGCTAAGGAGGTTGAGACAACACAACTATATTCTTCTCAAAACACATGCTACAAAAAGGAAGGCACGGTAAGCTTGTCCTCTCTAGCCGTAAGAAAGATTACTCAATTAGATTATTCTTGCAGCACACATGCATGCCTCTGAGTCTTGCAAAACCTTTGTGTCAAGCTCATTAGTTTTTACAAAACCTTCACTGTCATCATTCATTTGACACAAATTACATAAAGCTCCATTAAAATCAAAAGGAACTTTACTATGCTATTTATCATGGCTATAAAGTTGGTGAAACCCTTATTACATCTTTCTAGACCTAATTCTTCTGACACATAAGCATAGCCAGTAAGTGCTGGGTATGTCTGTATCTTCCAAGACACTGGACACAGCATGGATGAAGGGGAAAATGGATAACTCAGGAAACTACAGACCAGTCAGTATCACTTCTGTGCCTGGCAAAATCTTGAAGCAGACTCTCCTGGAAGGCATGCTAAGGCACATGAAAAACAACGTGGTGTTTGGTGACAGCAAGCATGGCTGCACTAAGGGGAAATCCTGCCTGACCAATTTGGCAGCCTTCTATGATGGGGCTACAGAACTGATGGGAGGAGTAGAGCAGTTGACGTCATCTACCTGGACTTGTGCAAAGCGTTCAACACTGTCCCTAAATTGGAGAGACATCAATTTGATAGGTGGACCACTCGGTGGATAAAGAACTAGATGGATGGCTGCACACAAAGAGTTGTGGTCAATGGCTCAATGTCCAGCTGGAGACCAGTAACGAGTGGTGTCCCTC